>AXZN01000080.1:0-102930 GCA_000498155.1 Shiraia sp. slf14
TTATAGAGCTAGAGAGGTTATTTAATATTATATACTACTAACTTAAGTAAAGTAATATAGAGTTATATTTATATACTAGCGCGTACTACTAGTAGATAGTAGTATCTTATAAGAGAGAAAGAGGCTTCTAAAGTAAGTAAATAATAGAAGTAGAGCTCTAGCGTCTCTTATTAGTAGGAGGCCTAGGTAGAGGCCTAGAAGGCTAAAAACTTAAATTAACTATATTATAGCTATAGTAAGCGCGTTACCTAGAGTAGAATTACTTAAGGAAATACGTTCTAAATATATTATTATAGGGAAGAAGTAGCTTATAAATAACTATATATAGCTAAAGCTATTTCTACTCTTACCTTTACCTTTACTTTTACCTTTACTTTATCTTTACTTTTACCTTTACTTTACCTTTACTTTTACCTTTACTTTTACCTTTACTTTACCTTTACTTTTACTTTTATCTTTACTTTTACCTTTACTTTTAAAAGAAGGTTATAAGTTATACTATTAGAAAGATCTTAATAATAAAGAATATTCCTTTTAGAAATCTACTTAAATACTAATACTTACTCTTTCTAGATTTTCTTCTTAGTCTAGGTATAGTCTTACCTTTACCTTTAACCTTTCTTAAATTAAGACTATTAATAAACTTAGGTATAAGTAGCGTAGAGAGAGATAGCTATAATATAAAGTAGATAGTAGAGATAAAAGAGCTAGGTACTTTATTACGTTTACTATTATTCCTAAGTAAATTTAGTAGAAACTCTATATATCTTAGATAAGATACCTAGGATACCTATTATAATAGTCTACGCTACCTTATAAGTTACTACGCCTTTACCTCTTTTTTCTTAAGCTAGAGAGTACGTATATATCTTTTATATACTTTCTTTTTAAGGATATAATCTACGCAAGTATACTTATTATTCTTAATTTACCTAGAGATATTATATTAAAAGCTAGTAATTAGTAAGTAATAGAGTATATAAAGTAACTAGGTAGAGGGTAAATTTAAAGTAATAATTAGAGAGGTCTTAATAAGAAGTAGAGTATAAGATTAATAGTAGTAGAACGCTTTTCTTACTTTTATATACTAATACTAATACTAAAAGTATATATATAGCTAACGTACTAGTATAAACTTTACTTAAGAGTAAGAGTAGTATATATAAGTAACTTAAGTAAGTAAGTTAAGATATAAGAGAGTAGTATATATATTAAAGGCTTAGTAATTAGAATATAAGTAATACCTATACTCTATACTCTTACTCTTACTCTTACCTTTACTCTTACTCTTACTCTTACCCTTACTCTTACTTTTACTCTTACTTTTACTCTTACTCTTACTCTTACTCTTACTCTTTAGCTTAAGTCTTAAACTATACCTAGGGTTATTATAATTAAGTTAATTCTTCTACGCTATATTTAGAAAAAATTAGATAATAGTAGATATAAAATTATAGAGATACAAAACTTAAAGTTAAATATATTCTTAAAAGCTTACCTACTAGATATATAATATAGAAGTAGCCTTAACTTTTTAATCTTAAGTATATTAATAAATATCTCTATAAATATCCTAGTAATAAGTTTTTTAACTTACTAAACTACTTCTACTTATACTTTAAGTACTTAATAAATAATAGTAATAATATTAGTTATAACTATATACTATATACTAGAAGCTTTAGAGTACTTTTTAATAGTTACTTTAGTAACTCGCGTACTTCTAGTACCTTATCCTCTTAGCTACTTATATTAAAAAGTTTAGGTTTAGGTTTAAGCTTAGGCCTAGCTAGACTATTTTTACTCCTAAAAGCTAGATCTAGACTCTCTAATATCTTATTAGTCCTACTACTTATATCTTAGGTTAAGAGTAGACTAAAGCTAGTTAGTACTAGTACTAATATAAGTTACGTAGATAAAGAAGAAACGCTAGACATTTATTAAAATCTAATTAATAAACTCTATTATTTAAATACTATTAATAAGAAGATTAAAGAACTATTAAGTCTAAACTAGCTAGTAGAATAAAAGATACTCTTATAACTATTAAAGACGCTTAAGAACTAACTATAATAGGTTTTATAAACTAGTAATATAGTTCTATTTATATATAATATACTAAAAGGTACTAACTTTATATACTATAAAAAAACTAGTAAGATTTAACTATATAATAAGAAGACTAGATAGTTTATAGAACCTTTATATTAAGAAGCTAGACTTATTATAGAGACTCTTATAGGTTTATTAGCTATTATAAATCTTTATAAGCTTAGTAATATAAATCTAATATACTTTAGTATATATATTAAGCCTTTACCTAATCTAATTAGCGCTTTTATATTTATATAAACTTACCTATAAATTATTATTAAATCTAGCTAAAGATAAGCTAGAGGATAGCCTTTTTTCTTATAATACTAGGCTATAAATATAGCGTCTTATATAGGTAAAGTTACTTAAAAAATATATTTTAAATATATTCTTATATATAATTAGCCTCTTAGATATATAGCTTATATATTCTATAAATATATAGCTTATAGCTCTTATAAATACTAATACTTTTAAGAAAGACTTTTATTATTAAATATAAAAGAGAAAAGTACGTCTTAAGTAAAAGCTTAGATAACTAGAAAAGCTAACTTAATAAGCTTATCTTATATCTAGAAACTTAAGAAGATAATAACTATCTAGCTAAGATATAAGGTTTAGTAACTATATTAATAGCTAAAATCTTAAGAAGGTAGAATATTATTTATATATAAAAGCTATACTCTACGCTTAGCTTTTAAGATTAATCTTTTAAAGAATATACCTATATAAGACGCTTAATAAAAGCTAAAGGTAGAGAGTAGATCTTTAATAAGAGTTCTTTAGTATATTAGTAGGCTTAAGAGTCTATTATAGACCTTAATAAGAAGATTTATAGTAGTATACTTTATTATTTATAAAAGAATAATTCTAAGAGCTACTAATTTTTCTTTAAGCTAATATATAGGCTATATAAGCTAAGATAGAGGTAGGTAGATCTAAGCTAATAGAAGAGCTTAATTATAGCTATAATAAGATTAAGTAAGAGTAAGTATAAAGTTAAGAGTTAAGATAGCTCTTATAAGAGGAGGATAGTTTAAATATATTATAGTTTAGAGTTAGGATAGTTAGAAGAGTAGGCTTAGTTATTATACTTAACTTACGCTCTTTTTAGGTATATAAGTTAGAATATAAACTTAGCTCTTCTTTTATATATACTATAAATAATATATATAGTTTATCTTAAGTATATATATCTTTACTATATATTCTTATTAATATAAAAACTACTACTTATATACTTAATATAGTATAACTCTTTTATATAGGCTAGTATTTTAGTTATATAAACTATCTTTAATATAAAAATATTAGTAGGAAGTATCTCTACGCTACTATTTACTATTTATCTACTCTCTTTAGATTCTATTTAAAAAATACCTACTATAGCTTATATTTAAGTTATATTATATTTAAAGTATAAGAAGAGTAAAAGAATATACTTAAAAAAAGTAAATAAACGCACTTAAATATCTGTGCTTGCGCTAAAATTTTATATAGGAAAGTAAATAAATATAGTATATTCGTTCGCGGAATAACGTGAGCATCTTCATGTTTGAGAAAGATCTTGCCTAGCTCTTCGCCCACCCATGGCTCCCATAATTTTTGGAGGACAGACTGCTGCATCCTACGGTGCACAAGCTCACGCGCACCCGCTTGGCTTTTGAGTTGCTAGAGGTGTTTCTCCAGATTCTCAAAAACGTTGCCGGTCATAGCCATTAGTGACGCAGAGGGAAGCTCGCTTTTATAGAAAGCATCGCGAACAACTCTCATAATAACGACCACTATGCAGATAGTGCAGATGACACAGAAGAAATGTCTACACATGATGTGGTAAGCGAGGCAGAAGATGATGGGTCGTGTGCATGTCAGTCTTGGAGGAGGGCGAGTGCAATATGTTAAATTTGTTAGGTTTGCGGTGAGGGTATGCAGTAGCCCATCTCGGCAACGCCAGAACAAGGGCGCAGACAAAGGAGACACATAACAAAACGGCGTTTTGGTCTGTCTCGTCTTACCAAACACGATGGAAGTACCTCACGAAAGTCAGATTTAAGCTGAGCTTCTGCAGCAGTATCCTGCAAGCGAGCAATCTGAAATTCGTGATGAGTGGAACTATGCTAATCGCAAATCCCGAATAGTAACAAACTACGACGACCGCGTCCACGAGGACAACAGTCTACGAGACTCCTCATCGGCAAACGATGGCGAAATGCACCACCTTCGAGATCATGCGTGTCGACCTGCTCGCGCCTGGTCATAGCCTATCGATATTCGGCGGCAGTACGATATACCAGTTTTTTCACCCGTTCGTGTCAGAGCCGAGTCGAGACGGAGGTGGCAATACAACCAAACCATACTTTCGTATGCTTCCATTGTATTGCTCACGATTTATTTGTCAGTGGGTACATAGCGCTATGCAAAGACACCAGAGCCTACCATTCTTGGCGGTTGGTCAAAGGCATGTCCACCAACATGGTTGTACGAAAGCCGTCCTATAACGGTGCTGTTGGGATATCTCCCAATATATGAATGTTGAAATATACTGGACGAAGAGATCTCCAATGTATCACGTGATACCTCCCAGCCTCCTTTGAGGAGGCTGGGGCATATATATATATCATAAGGAGCTCCTCCTACTCTACTCAATCAATCAACTCATTACTCTCTCAAACCTGTGCTTAGCTCATGTGATTTAATAATGAAGACGTCCGTCCAGCATGGAGGGCGCTACGCAGCGCCAAGAATGACCACAAGAAATGCTGGCACGGCGATCGCAACCAGATCCACCAAGGCAATCAACTCAACCTTACATTTCCTGTAGGAGGAGGGTGGACACATGGAAATATCAACTGGAAAATTTTGGAGCGCGGAGAGATTGCTTACGAACAGCTCATGCTTGGTGAGAGCGAGACAAAATCAACTGCGGATGGGCTGCCTCTTTGTAGCTTAGAGTGCGCACAGCGCTGCCGATTTTGCGATGCAATAGTCACCCTTGCCGTAGCCGCTCTAAATCCCTTTAACGACTGGACTGCACATCACCCTCAAACAGCGAACGACCTGCCACGGTATTGCCCATGCTCCCTAAGCTTAGCTTGGTATAATCTGTGGCAAACCCACAAGCATCTTCCTTGGCCGCCCTCGATCCATCCATTCTACGTTGACCGCAAAGCATCAAGCTTGTATCGAAATTGGGATCTATACAGTTGGTGGGTTTGGCTGTGGGGGAATGAATTCTTTATCCCATGGCGGCGGACTAGCATTGACAAAATTGGCGAAGCGGAGCTGCGGGAACTCTACATCGAGGGCTTCTGGAGTGACAAGATGGGGCAGACAGCATACTATGATATGGCCGAGGTACGAGAGGCAAGAGGAGTTGGACTTTCAAGACGTGAGGTAGCTGTTCTGGTGGAGGAATGCAAGGGGCTGGCCTGGTGCATTGACACGCGGATTAAGTTGGGAGAACTACCATAGCCGCAAAAGAGGGGACTTCCTAACGAGCACCTCAATTCTGTCCTGAAGAACACCTCACTAACGTTTTATGGCGCTGGCCTATTGTGCGCTCTTGCAATTAGCAGAATCCGAATGTAGCTTCAAACTTAGCGTCTTAGCCCTTGACTTCAAGATAAATCCTACTTGAAAGGCGTGAATTACATAGGCCAGCGCCAAGAGACGAGCTGCAGCACATGATAGACTAACACCATAAAGCGTTAGTGAGGTATTTCTGGTTACAAAATCGAGGTGCCTGTAAGTGACTCCCGCAAAAAGGGCTCTCTGCAATTACATCACGACTTGCTCTTAATACTAGGCAGCAACATCAAGTTGAATCCCGCTGTTGCCTGGTGCTTAGTTAATTTCATTTCATGCAAGCAGGAGCTCATCCCTGCGAAATTTCACAGTCTGTCTACAATGTCGTCCTCCAATTCCTCTCCGTCACCCTCTTCTTCAGAATCTTCTTCAGAATCGCTATCATTGCGATCCTCATAGTCATCCGAATCTCCATTGCCTTCCGAGCCTCTTCCTGTTGTTCCTACAATAGTTGCCGCCACCTCCCTAGCCGTTTCTGGGTTGTCGCTGCCTAGCGAAGATCATGTTAGCATCCGTCAAGGCGGCCTGTTGATAATGTGCTTACTTTCATGTCAGGTTGAGGCCTGTGCCCTTAATGGTGATACATTGTACACTCCCTGTATTATCATCATTTCCTGAACCCTTGTAGTTCCAGAGACAGGCGCACGCCGAGGTGCCGGAGGTGGGTTTGTGGGCTGGGAGGAGGGCATCCTGGCGGGGTCTGTATGAGGTCGTTGTAGTCTGATTTAGTTTGTCAATCTGAGGTAAGTACAGAGAGAAATTCTCACATACTGTTCGCCATTTTTTCATCAAGCAGAATGCTGATATTGTTCTGCGAAGTGGTACGATCAAGTTAATACCCAGCAGCCTCCCCTTTTGTAGACACCCTTGTTTAATCATTTGCTACCTTCTCATTTTTGAGAAACAGTCAACTCGAAGTCATGTTAACTTGCGCAGGCAAGCTACTTGCGCGTTACTCGTCGCTTGTTTGCCACTATCCACGAAGGGCGGAGAGGACTGTGCTGGTGATGGGCAGTCCCATGACGATATCGTTGTTGACCAAAGTTTGTGACGCTTTCGTGATTGCAGACGAAGCCTCTGGCAAATCCATGGGAACATTATCGACGGTTGGGGCGACGGTAAGCTGATCGAGTGCTGTAGGAATCAACCAGCAGAGCAGCGCAACGAGGGAGATGGTCCAGCCGACGCGCAAAATGTAATAGAGCATCTCAGTCACCCTGCTGTGTTCCATGAGATATTTCCGAAATCTTCTCGTCTTCGGGCTCCGAAGCCATCGACCGTATCGCTTAAGCCACAATCCCGTCAGAATCTGGAAGCCCCAAAGAAGGTTCTGTGGCCAGTACATGTGTGGTCCCCATAAGTTAAGGCCAATAAGAGTAACGAGAAAGATGATGAATCCCAGACCGAAATTGAACATGGTTGTCGCCAACAAGCACTTCTGTGTCTTGTGAATTTCAGATGTTTGCGTGGGACATAGGAATATGCGAGTTAGCGCTATGGACTGTGCTTTGCTGCCAAGATAGTGAATGTTGCACTAACAGGCCACGGCTTGCACTTGCGCCGCTGCATCATAAAGTTAAATCATGCTCACTTGCAAAGCCTTGACTACAGCCAGTCCCCACACCGGGCACGATCACATTCATGTCAATTCTCCACTACTGGTCGCCAGAAGGTTCCACGTCACCCAACATGAAAAAAAAGCGAACACGTTCTTAGGAAAGCAACACAAATAGCGAGGAAGAGAAGCCAGGCTGGATGTATGATTTCGGTCTTGCAAGCCACTCGCCAACGCCAGAGGGCTCATCAGCGCTAGAGCGACAGGTCATATCAGCACAGACTGCAGCAATAAAAAATGAAGGCCACCATGGTATCCAGCTCTTCGCAGTATCGGGAGATGAAATGCAAACCGCCCAAGGTGTAGACCAGGTCCGAACTCTCTTGACAAGCTCTACTCAGCAGAATACGGCAAGCACAAACCAGCTTCAGACACGACTTGCACAAGCACTCGCCGAGATTCAGTGCCTAAGGGAAAGCATGGAGCATCTACATAGTAGGATAAATTCTTTGGAAGACCATCGAAAAAACTGTGGGTCGGTAGCAAATAATCGCCCATTGACCGAACGCACCAAAAGTGGGACCACGCCAAGCGATCGCGGCGATGATGTACAAGGACCTGAGCTGAAAAAACCGAGATTAAGAAGATGATTGTTGTTAATGTCAGCGCGAGCAGAGCTGGGCCTATCACCAACACCTGGCATTAGACATGCATCAATCATGTCTCTGTCTGAGCTGCAACTGTGGACGAGAATATGCTCGGCAGGGTGAAATGTTTGTTGTACAAAGCAGGATCAGAATCTCTATTGGTAATCAATTGTAATTGCTACATGCCCACGGATATACGACTTCTTTGTATTTAAGGTGCATAACGTTTTGTATTGCCGTTAGAAACTAGACAACAATGTACAATGGCCTGACATGCCAAGTTCGAATGCATGCTTTACCAGAATTCTCATCGACCTTGTTTCACGCCTTATCCACACTGTGCCCATGACTTCCATAAGTGCGTCCCGTTATGTATCTTGAATTTGACTAGGCATTCTCATAGTATGCTCCGCAATCGTTAACACATTAGCGAATGAATGCCTGGAGCCATCAGTTGAGATCAATTCAAACACTAACTAACTTACGGAAAGTGTACGGAGTATAGCAGGAAGCGTCCGATCCACAATGTTCCAGATGGCCGCGGCGAAGATCAGGGCAAAGTACATGAGCTGAACCATCAAAGTCACCACGATGCCCCCGACCAATATCTTAATCATTAGCACGAGTCTTGCGGTAGGCACAGTCCGAAACTGTTCTCCAGGAAGTGTAACCGCCTGATATACGTGGTAGCCGAAACGGAATGCACGGGCGCCGATATAGTACACATCACCCGGCGTGTCTTTGAGGTCTTTGAGAAGAGCGGCGATAACTGCGGCAACTTGAGGTTCAATATAAGGTGCAGTCTTTTCTCGGAGGAAGGGAATTAATGTCTTGAGTATGTAAGTCAAGTGTGATTGTGCAGTGCAATAGTACTCACCAAGAGTGTCTCCTCTATCGCATTTGCATATGCCGGAAAGGGGCCGCATGCTCGTGCAAACCATGCTCCAAGTACCTCAACTCCGACGTTTTGATAGTAATCAATAATTCGGGAAAGGTCAGCTATGAAGCATACCGGCATTGTGGCACCGAAACTGTTCGCGAGGATGTTGACAAGGTCATCTTTGAAGAACACTGCTAGGCAGGTGCCGGTGCCGACACGACGGATGAGGGACATGATGTGTTGGCACGAGCAATAGGGCGCGTGGAGATGGAAAGCAGTAAAGATTGAGATGTGCAATGACATTGATTATTTCTCAAGAGAGACGGAACCAATGTAGACTGCCCAACGACACGTACCCTTGCACCATTTTTCCAGCCGTGTTTCACGCCATCAATTACTAGTGGCCAGATACGAGCCTGTTAGCAATGCCAATTACCTGACGCTGCGTCCAGGACAAGTCCTTGAAACTAATGCAGTCCCCTGTGTAATCGCTAGACATATCCAACCAGGATGCCGCATAACGTTCCACATCTGAAAATTGTCCATAAATTCTAGCCCACATGTTGGAGGTTTGGGTGAGGATGATGACGGCAGCTTAGCACGATTCACATGCTGAGTGTAGCGTATCCAACTTGAGGGAAAGGCTCTGGTGATGGCTGCGATATTTACCGACTTCGGATTCCCGAACATCTTCTCAAAGTCTGGCAACGCTCGACCCAACGTTTTTAAAAACATCTGTCGATAATGGCTTCGATACATATCGTCGTATTGTTACTTATAGGATTTGATGCTTGCAGTAGCCTCTGTGCTAACTAGAAAAGCTTGATCGACAAGACTGAAGATGTTCTTGGTGACATTGGACGCATGCAGAAATTGTTGGTAGATGGGTCGCAAGAGAGAGCATGGTAGGCCCTTGTTCCGTGCGGCCGTTTGAGTAAGCTGTTGCTCAAGGCTCCGAAGTTCTTCTGAAAAGCTACCCATGTAGGACTTCGCTTCACGAATGTCAGCAAGAGAACGGTCAAGAGGGTCGTGAATCACAGCAATTGCGGCAATGTCATCGATGTCCGCAATCTGAATTCTCGCATCCGTCAAGTAACCAGTGGCGTTTAGGATGCCTGACGTGTCAATTTCTAGAACGCTTGGGCTTAAGCTGTCTTGGAAGAAGAAATAAGCGACTAGAATGCTTGCAAGGATGGATAGGCATAATAGCACTATATTTGTGGCCAATGCTAGAGGTTTGACTCTTGGTGACTGACGGGAGGTGTTGCGTGATTTTTGGCCAGTCTTTGTGCTGCGTTTTGTTTTGGGTGAGGCGGCACGCTCGCCATCGTCGACGTCTTTGGTCTGTGTAGCATCATCTGGGTGGTCTTGGTTGTACAGAGAGATAGTGGCTTCTTATTAACGTCGCCTTTTGGCTGGAGCCTGGCGTGGGCCAAATTTATCTTCGTCGAGAATTCTGTCGAGATTTTCGTTTTTGATCATGGGCGCCATTCTGACCGACTGCTGGGGAGCAGACAACAACGCGCGGGCTTCTTGATTAAAGGTTCCCTTCCCTCTGGCATCTTGTCTGCCTTACAGGCTCTCGCTTACCTGTCTCTAACAGCCACTGCGCGACAACCAGTACTTCGCCAACATTACTCGGTTTCAGTCGCCCTCCACGGACATGCTGAAGGCCAGACTACAGCTTGCCCCTACACAGCACGATTGGACAAGACGAGAATCGAAAGACTCTAAAATAAGCGAGCACAGGCTCTACAATGTTGCTTCACACCTGAGCGATGTTATGCGTCAGTACACGGTCCATGCCGACCAGCTATTGATCCACGTAACCCGCGCAAATGCCAGTGAACTGGCAGAGTTTGTAGTTGCCTGGAAAAAGAAATTTGAGTCAGAGCTGCGAATTAAGCCAGCAGAAGGCTTCATGTTGAACGAGAGCTATAGCGAGGACTATGATGTGGGTACGTACAAGGAGTAAGATGAGTATTAATTCGCAGCGCGACGCCGCTGTTATAGATGGCGGGAATTAGATGGATGGAAACGCAGAATACAACATTGGGCACGACATAGAGGACGACTCAACATGATGCCGCACACACTTACGGAATCTGTGTAAAGCAGAGAGAGTGATGAAAAGTAGGTATAATACATACCATACCGCCCAGGGGGTGCTTTTCAAAACAGTGTTATCACCATGTTGAGATAATTTTGGTCACCAAAAAATGTTGAAGTTTTCGAAGTGAGGTCTCAGCACTGATTGAAACAGCTGTTGAGTATAACAGCTATTGGCACGATGTTAAGAGTAACACGATGTTGAGAGTAACACGATATTGAGAGTAACACGATGTTGAGAGTAACACGATGTTGAGAGTAACACGATTTTGAGAGTAACACGATTTTAATTAATTTTGGTAGGAGGGAGGTGAAGGAAGGAGCGATAGAAGGAGGAGCGTTATACACCTCTGCCTCTACCTCTACTACTCCTCTACTGCGTCTCTACCGGGCGAAAGAGAGCTAGTATAGTAATATCGGTGAGGCGCACCTTTCTATTGGTAGTGTAGCGGTATTGGGTGGGTATTCACCCTCGTAGGCCTTATCCGAGTTTTGCCAAGCCTTTCCCTCACCTCCTTCCTACTGTTTTAATTAAAATTGTGTTGCTCTTAATATTATACTGCTCTTAAAATCGTGTTACTCTCAAAATCGTGCCAAAAGCTATTATACTTAGCACCTGTTACTCTTAACACTTATTACTCTTAACACCTATTACTCTCAAAACCTATTACTCTCAACACCTTGCTAATAGCTATTATAATTAACACTCAATTCACTTAGATATCTGTCGAATCCCAGCATTGTGATAGGTCAATAGATAGCTAGCAAATGTTGATATATTAACATGATGATATCATAGTAATTAGATCAACAGGGTGTTTTCATCATATCCTACACCCCCCCCCCCTGCGCGGTACGGTAATGAAAATCAGTATCACATGTGATGCGCTAGCCAAGGCGCCGTGCTCCATCCCCATTCAGCGCCGACGTCGGCGCACCCCCTGTACCTCCTTTGCCGCTCCGCGCAAAGGCTCAACCATGTATGCTCGTACTCTGCTCGCCAACTCATTCGCATTAGCCTTTTTCATCTCATCGTCAAGTTTCAACAGCTCAAGCCTCTCCATCGCATCCTCCATAGGACTTGCCTGAAGGAGTGTACTTGTGGTCAAGGCTATAGTCATGTATCAGCTTTTACGTCGCACCGGTTAAGAATGAACACTTACGAATCATCAGACAATTCGTTACTCAAGAACAAGATGACTCCTTCGCCGAACCTTTCACAGAGCTGATTGACCTTTCTTCCACGAATACTCCACGCCTTTGCACGATTAGCCACCTCTTTCGGTTCTATTCCAGACCGGTCTGCGATGCCCTCAACCACAGCTTCAATCTTCCGGACTAGTTGGGTACCGACTCGGCCAGTGCCTTGTGGGTTCAAGAGATGGACAAAGTCGTACTAAAAGAGATACCCAAACAGGGTATAAACGCGATTGGTCTTCTCTTGTTGCAAGCGCCACACTGTCCACCTGTATCGCGTGGTGAAAATATCGCCTGTTTGCGACACTGGAAACTGTAGCATACAATGACCAGAACTTTTGGAGTTGAGGAAGGAATTTACGTTACCATTGGCTTTGGCCACTATCTCTGTTGCCATCTCAGTTCGTTCCATAAGGATCTCTGGCAAGAGGGCAATGATACGGCCCCATTGGCCCCTACTGTTTGGTGGTGTTTGACGACTATGATGTGCGGGTGCAGAGGGTCCCTGCTTCGCGGCAGCATGGCGTGGGGCTGCGATGGGTGTGATACTGATGCTGCGAGGAGGAGTTGGCCAGAGGTTGCTGGAGTCGTCTTCGTCCTCGCCATCGATCTCCAGACGACGTCTTTTGGGTGATGACACTCTTCTCACGACCTCGGCGTCTTCATCGGTATCACTCTCCGCCTCCCATTCGCTCTCAGTACCCTCCTCGCTCTCGTCGTCAGTATCCTCCTCGTTCTCGTCCTTGTCCGTGTCGCTGCCATTCAGATGCTCGCGACTCAGGCTATTCTTGTCGTCTAGCAGACAGTGCAGCTGAGAATACACATAAACAACAGTCTCCTTGTCGGTATGTTGTAGGGGCGATTGATGAGGTTGTATCTAACTATGTTAGTCCTTTACTGCTGTCTAGGCGTATATATTACCTTTGTTATCTTCTTTAACAGATGCTGCAGCTGACTCATGAGCTGTCCAACCTCTTCTCTCATTTCCTGAGGATTTTCTTCACCGCCCGCTCTGCTTGGCGAAATATTCAACATTCACTGCAACGTATTCATTGTCATCTTCACGGGTCATAGATCTGGGTCCGAAACCCATGCTGTTGGAGTTGGTTAGGCTCCTGTATTTGTATTTTTCTGGCACGCTACAATTTTTGAAAATACACAAGACAAAGTATTCCGCATGTGCCTTTGCTACCTGTCCGTGTTATACACGTTTGCGTGATCGCACAGCGTCATTCGTTGCTGTCAAAAACGGTTTTGATACACACATGTTCAGTGTTGGGGTATGGCCACCCGCAGGGCACTGCGTTTAGCCAGTCGTTCCAGCTAATCAGCCCGGCGTAGATGACAGCAAATTAAGTTGGAGATTCTGGCGACGGATTGACGCAGCACTGTAGCAGCGCGACTTGGCGGTGACAATGTCTTAGACACTTCCATTGTCTCTCTCAGCATGGGTTGAACGGCAAGAAGTCCTTTTCTCTGCCCTAGTCTCCTCTATCCTGCGCTTCAGGCCCCTTCCATTCAAGCAGCAGCACGATGGCTACCCTCTGGAGGGCAATTGATGGCGTTTTCAGGCCATTGCTCACTACGGCGTGGCACATCATCGAACTCGTCGTTGCGTCCTATATGTTGTTCAAACACTTCCAGTTCATGACGATCACCTATCTCTACCTTACTACATCTCCTAGTGTTGAGGCAGTAGCGTTACTCGACGTTATGAGCCAGTGTGATTTCGTTGCAGCGCTTATCGCAGTCATAGCTATAGACCTTATATGGTCTGTTCCACTGCCAGATCCCGCACGAACACAAACTAAACATTTCTAGGAAATCTTCAATCTCTACCGTTCGATTCTTGCGCTTCGGCCGAGACAGCACGCTGTTTGTTCTCGCCTTCTTATGTCGAATCCTTTTCCAATGGGACTCCCTCCGCCTAAGTGTCTTATATCACTATCTTGCGGCACCAACTGCTGTTGTAAATCCGAACACGGCTACTAGAGATGCCACAGCCACGCACGTTGAAATCACAACACAGGATAGGAGGATGTCAAGACAATCTCTGCAGTTTTCTCCGCATGTTTCTCAGCAAGCGGCAGCCATATCTCAACCTAGCCCAGGCATGAAAATGCCGACACCAAGCGGCGACGCACTCGCACCTCTTGGTATATCTTTCTCCCCGCAAATCAGCTCCGTTGGCATCCTTCAAAGTAGGTATTGTCCCGTGCTAAAGAGTGGACGTTCAGCTTACATAGTTTAGCGGCAACCGGAACATCAGGTATCGTAAACTCACCTCGGACCGCTATAATTGGAGCAAACGGCTCTTGTAAGCACTCGCCTTCCAGACAATGATCGTAGCCTAACCTAGTACAGCAGCTCACCATATGTCATTTGCGCCGTATATAGACAATTCGCAAAAAGGAAGCCCTGCCCATGCCGCTATTAATAGCCTCACACAAGCTACCCAGCCTGCTTTGTTCAATAAGACTCTTCGGCCCTCTAGCTCTCGGCCCTCGAAGATTCGCCCGCAACGAGTAAACCGACAAAAAGAGCTTCGTGCTAGTCCTACCACGTCTTCGCCGCTGGAAGTACGAAGGCCAGGTATTACAACTATAGCGAGAGTCACGCAGGCGAGGAAGAAGGGCCAAACTAAATTGCTTTCTGCATATACTGTGTTAGATGGCCGGAGGATCGAAGCAAGTGAGGTGTCTAGCACTGTAGCACATTCATACAAATTTGACCGCATCTTTGACGACAAAGCAAGTAATTCAGATCTCAACAAAGCACTAGAGCCTCTCTATCAGTCTTTTCTCCTGTGTGGGTCCAATTGGAGTGTCACGGTAGATGGACACAGCAACCATGGGAAATCATATACAACCACCGACGAAGACGACTCTATCACTCGCTTCGTAGCTAACTTGATCTTTGAATATAAGAGTCGCTTTCCAGAAATAAAAATCTACTTTACTGGTATCGAGCTCTACCAAGAAGGATCAGGCAAATCCGAACTTCGAAGCCCTGACCTTGAAGAGAGAAAGACGCGTGTTCTGCATACTGTGTGATGTCCAAATCATGTTGGAGCAGTACCCTCAGAAGCTACACAGTATGAAGTTCGCACAGTGGTAGCTTTGCATGAATTAATTCCACGATTCATGGAAACGCGTCAAAGGTCACCCACTGTCAACAACGACCAATCTTCGAGAAGCCACGTTCGGTATATTTTTACCGTCCAGCGGGATAAGAGTGGGAAATACTCAGATCTTTTTGTTGGTGATCTAGCAGGAAACGAGAGGTTACATGAAAGGGACAACAAGGCTTTTGCTAATAATAGCAGCCCTGCCGAAATCGCCAACCAGGGTACCGCTATCAATTTGACTCGAGGAGCTCTAATACGTCTAATGAAACAATTCCAATAGGGTAAAACCCCTGTATATCGAGAATGGCCGGTAAGCACTATAAATATGTTTTTTGTGCTGCGGCTAACAGTACATCGCAGTACATGACGATGATAAGGCTATCCCTAAACTCTCCAAATATTGCGCAGAACGACAAGCAGGCGCATGGCGCTTCTATCGTGTCAGCATGCATCCTGATCAGTCATGTCAGTGTGTACGCTCCGTACGAGGCGCAAGGCTTACATACTCTGACATTTGGCAACGAATTGTCTAGTCTCGGCATACAGCCACTGGTTGCTCTAGTGTTTGAGGATGATCGCCCTGAGAATAGCGAGGGCGAAAATGACGAGGATGATGATGACGAGGGAACTAGAGCGGAGGGATAAGACTGCGCATCAGAATTGTAGATTCTGACTTTGTAGCATTATAGCTGATAGCGTTTTGAGAAAGGTGGTGGAGTTGTTTGTTATCTATTCTTAATGCCGAATATGCTTTTTATCATTTAGTTGAACTTCGCGTGCAACGATTCACTACTTGAGGAGTGAATCGTTTGTTACCCGCTCACGTGCTCCTCTATTTCGTCCCTTGCTCTCCTCATGGACCAAAATTTGGCCGTTTCCTCAACTATTGACATCCTTTGCCACGATCATCACTTTTGTATGCAACGATGCTAGCATTAGTTACAAGACTCTGTCGGCGAGCTGGTGTTGTATGTACGCCAAACACTACATCACCGTACACTAACGGCACCAGGTCATGATTGATATTGTTATGGTTATACTACAATGGACGGTAATCCTACTGGTCCTCTCAAAAGTCTCAGACATTGCCGCACTCGCATTCTGCACACTGGCGACTCTCGAACGGTACCTCTTGGCGGATAGATACAAATAGGCACTCTATGCATTCTTCGTCTTGTTAAATACATGCTGGGTCTTGTCCAAAGCCCCTGCTGAAAGGCCATACCGAAGATCTATTTCGATTTAGCAGTCATTCATTCCCACTGCCTTCTTCCATGTCGCTTGCAGTCATACAGCCCTTCTTGAAGGGATCGAGGCTTGCTCAGTACTTTGCAATGCTGTCCCTGGGCGGTGCTGCGATGGCACCTCACCCGTACGAGCGCAGTACTCTCGCTTCGAGTTCTTTCACCACCAGCAACAGTGCCTTTGCCAGTAACAACATCTCTGACATCATTATCGGCGATTCCATGCTCTCGAAGAAGCGGCTCCGGCACTCGCGTCAACTGCTGCAACTGCTGCTTGGCCACTTACGCCAAGATGCATCACATCAGTATCGAGTGTTCCAACACTCCTACGTCGATGAACACTATGCATAGTAATGTTCTTATTTCCTTCGGCGGCGTAAAGGAGTGGTGGAGTCTGCACAGCGTTGGTGTCGTTTTGGCCCTGCCAAAGGGATAGAAAGGTATCGGTCATCCTTCGTGGGTAGTCCATTACAGTGACAAAGGTTTCAGTAGCAATATTAACCATTACAGGTCCCCAGACCCTCCTCATCAAAGCAAGCACGTCCGTAATGGTTTGGCCGAGTGGAAGCAAGAAGAGGCCATCTTGCTGAAGACGATGGACAGCGCCACGGGCAGCGTTGCAAAGCTCTTCTACGGCTGTTGTAG
Source organism: Shiraia sp. slf14 (assembly GCA_000498155.1). NCBI lineage: Eukaryota > Fungi > Ascomycota > Dothideomycetes > Pleosporales > Shiraiaceae > Shiraia > Shiraia sp. slf14. The sequence goes on from AXZN01000080.1 coordinate 17,084, forward strand.
TTATGCGAGCAGCATTTTGTATAATAACAATTGTTGCTCCTGTTGTAGCTCTGTTACTTAGTAGAATTAAGAATATCCATGGCTGTTAAAGCCTGTTGATTATTGCGAGGATGTTTATAGGTAATCGATAGGTGCTTATTAACGTAAATCTTTCTACTTTCACTACACTAATACATTTATACCAGCGCCTCTATTCGTCTTGTTAATAAATATAGTAAGCAAGCTGCAAGTGTAAGGCAACGAATCACTCGTTACGTTTGTTAAAAACAATCACTCGTTAATCTAAGTATAGACAACTAAGTAGAGTATGCTTGTAGATATATAGGATACAACTATAAGGCAAGAACCTATTTAAGAGAAATTAATAGTTTAGTAATAACTATATAGGTATAACTATCTATAAGTTTATATCTAAGTTTATTTATTTCTCTTTTATATATACTTAATTTTATATCTTTTTTTATAAATAAATAACTTATTAAATATAATTATTTAAACTTTAATATTACTAATATCTCTTATAAGCTAGAATACTAGCGATTTTTACTACTTTATATCTTTAGAATATTATATAAGATTAGCTTAATAATTAGTAATAACTACTTTAGGTAGTACCTACCTAATTATATTAAAATATTAGTCTAGCTATTAACTAGTTTTAATTTAAGATACTAAGCTTTATAATAGGTTATTTAGTAACCTTATACTTAAGAATAGTATTATAATTTTCTAGTATTATAGCTCTAAAGTTATAAAGAAGTAGGTATATATATCTTATACTTAATATAGTTAGTACTTTTAAATTAGAATTAAATACTTTATACTACTATCTTAGGCTAATAATTAAGTATAAATTATATAAGTAACTTTTAGTTATTAAGTTAAAAATATTAAATAAGAAAGTTATAATAGCTATAAAGTTAATACTAGCTATAAAATATAGTAACGCGTTAAAAGTTATACTTTATTAGCTATTTTATACTAAAATCTACCTTTTTTATACCTTAATAACTTAATCTTCTTTAAGGTAAAAGCTCTAAAACTCTAGACTAATAATATTTAGTATTTAAATATTAGATATTTAGATTTTAGTAGTATTTTAAAAAGAGGTTTTAAAGAAATTAAAGTATAAAGATAGAGATTTTCTTAAAAATAAGGTTCTATATATAAAAACCTTAGAAAATTACGAAATTATTATAATTTTTAATATTTATTACGTTTAAGATAAAATCTTTAATTAATTAAGCTCTTAAGTTATATATTTATACTTTTAAAATAATATTTATATATTTATTAATTTAAAATTTAAAATTTAGCTTATTTTATTATATAGAAAAAAAGTTAAGATTAAATTAAAAATAAAATATTTTTAGTAAAGCTTACTAAAGTTTTAGAGTAGTATAGTATAACTTTTAATATAGTACTATAGCTAATATATAGTTTTAACTTTACTAATCTACTAAAATAAATAAGTAAAAGACTAAAAATAAAGAACTAAAAGAAGAAGTAAAGAATAAATAATAAGGTAGTAAAAAATATATAATAAGCTAAAGCTCTAGTAGAAAAAGAACTTAATAAAGTTATTTAATAAGTAGAAGTTTTTTAATAAGCTTTTAAAAAAGCTAGCTTACTTTTAGTAAGTTTAGTATACTACTAAAAGACTGCTATATATAAAACTTTACTAGAAACTTACTAAAAAAGAGTTATTAAATTTATTAAAGTTATACTTACTACTACTTTTAAAGATAGATTTTTTTATTATAACTAAAAAAATAAAAAAGTATAATAGTAACTTAAGAGTATTATCTAATAAGACTAGGCTACTAAGTAAGTTATATAATAAAGTTATATATAAAAGTTTATAAAGTTTATAAAGTTTATAAGATTTATAAAGTAATCTTAGTAAAAGAAACTTATAAATAATAAAAGACTTTAAGAAAAAACCTAAGTATATAGTGTGCCGTGGCCAATGTGGCCATTGATTAATGGGCGGATTGTGCCTGTATGGGACGGAGGCAGAATTGCGAGTGGAGTAGGTAGAAGGGGTTTTCAACAACCTTACAACCTCCTATCGGATAGTACACAAGGATTTCGAGTATCGGCTGTTCCAACAACAGTTCTTCAGTATCAATTGAGCATGCAAATTAGTTTTCTCCTACTAATCTTCTCCTACTGTACTGGTTCTCCAACCCATCTGAAGCTAATTCGGGTAACTACACTCCACTCAACAGCACAATAGTCTTTAAGATCTAATAATATTAGGTTATTATAATTAACCTAACTTAAGAACTTAAGTAATAAAATCTCTTTAATCTAAACTATTATTAACTATACTTTATAAACTCTCTTATAGAATAATTTTAAGAATAACTTACTAGTAATACTAGTTACTTTATATTATAACTACTTACTAGCTACCTTAATACTTTTATAATATAAGCTTTTAAAATAAAAAATTAATATTAAATAAATAAGTATTATAAGAATTAGTATTTTATAAATTATTATTAATTAAGTAAATAAAAAATAAATTAATATTAACTAAACTAGTATAAAATAGAAAAATATTATATAAATTAATACTAAATTAACTAATACTAAAAAGAAATTATATAAAGTAATATTTAATATACTAATATATATTAAGCTACTATTAAATATATAAATAATATTATACTATAGCTAATATAGCTATTAATAATAGATAGATTATACTTATATAAGATAGAAGTAGAACTATAAGTAAAGTAAAAAGAAAAAAAAAGTTTTTAATAATCTTATAAATATATATCTAATAAAATATATAGTTTTAAGTATTAGCTATTCTAATAATAGTTCTTTAGTATTAATTAAGTATATATACTAGCTTTTTAATCTATCTAAAGCTAATTTAAGTAACTATACTCTACTTAATAGTATAATATATAAAGTAGTATTATATAAACTAATATAAAATAAAATAATATTAAATATAATAGTATTATATAAGCTAAAGCTAATTAAATTAATATTAAATAAGCTAGTATTAAATAAGCTAGTATTATATAAGCTAGTATTATATAAGCTAGTATTATATAAGCTAGTATTATATAAGCTAGTATTATATAAGCTAGTATTATATAAGCTAGTATTATATAAGCTAGTATTATATAAGCTAGTATTATATAAGCTAGTATTATATAAGCTAGTATTATATAAGCTAGTATTATATAAGCTAGTATTATATAAGCTAGTATTATATAAGCTAGTATTATATAAGCTAGTATTATATAAGCTAGTATTATATAAGCTAGTATTATATAAGCTAGTATTATATAAGCTAGTATTATATAAGCTAGTATTATATAAGCTAGTATTATATAAGCTAGTATTATATAAGCTAGTATTATATAAGCTAGTATTATATAAGCTAGTATTATATAAGCTAGTATTATATAAGCTAGTATTATATAAGCTAGTATTATATAAGCTAGTATTATATAAGCTAGTATTATATAAGCTAGTATTATATAAGCTAGTATTATATAAGCTAGTATTATATAAGCTAGTATTATATAAGCTAGTATTATATAAGCTAGTATTATATAAGCTAGTATTATATAAGCTAGTATTATATAAGTTAGTACTAAATAAGTTAATATTAAATAAAGTAATATTATATAAGCTAATACTAAGTAAGTAAGTATTAAATAAGCTAGTACTAAATAAAAATAATAATATATAAATAATAAACTCTTCTTTTTCTTTTATTTAAAGTTAGTACTAACTTTAAATAAAAGAAAGAGCTAGAATCTTTAACCTTTACTATATTTTTAATTACTATACTTAGAAACTTAATATTTTTAATATAGCTTATTAATACTACTATATTACTAATTATAAAAAAAAAGTTAATATTTTTAACTTTTATTTTTAGTATTAACCTTAACTAGGCTCTTAGAGTTTATATCTAAGTTATATTATATATAAAGTATAAGAAAAGTAAAGAAATATACGTAAAAAAAGTAAATAAACGTACTTAAATATCTATACTTATACTAAAAATTAATATAAAAAAGTAAAGAAATATAGTATATTTATTTATAAAATAATATAAGAATAATATAAGAGTATAGTTACTTAAATTCGCTTTAAATAAGTTAGTAAACTAGTATAGTAAAAGTTAATTAGTAAAAGAAAGCTAGTTTATATACTTAATAAATACTAAAAAACTATTATTAGAATAATTATTACTTAAAAACTATATTTTATTAGATAGAAGGTTATAAAGCTATTTAAAACCTCTTCTATCTACTTTACTTATAATTCTACTTTTATTTTATATAAGTATAATCTACTTATTAAACTTATTAATTAATAGTAATTAATAGCTATATTAGCTATAGTATAATACTAGCTATAAACTTAGTATATATAGTATAAAAGCTAGAAAAAACTTAATTCTAGATTAATATATAGATTTTTAGTCTTTTTAGCTTTAGTAAAAGAAAAATAGAAAATCTATAATATAAAAGAAATATTAATAATAATTTTTCTTTACTTATTTATAATAGCTTAATTCTTTTTTTAGTCTTACTTTAACGTAATATCTTAAAAGTAAAAGTAAGAATACTAAAAGTTAGTAATAATATAAGAGTAAAGAAAGCTACTAAAAGAGCTTAAAAATAAAAAATTAGTAATAAAGAATTAGAAATTTCTTTAATTCTAAGATAATATTAATTTAAAAAAAATCTAATTAAAGCTAAGAAGGCTACTAGTAGTATAGACTTTAAAAAATACTTTAAGTCTAACTATAATAAGAATTTAGTTATAGTTATAGTAATAAACTTAGCTAAAAGCTTAGTTTAGCTTAACTTATAATAGTAGTACTTTATAAGAAAATAATATTAGTAATATAAAAAAGAACTATATAATCTAGTTAAATAATAATAATAACTAAATCTTAGCTTAGTAAGAAAGATATTCTCTTTTTACTTCTAGAAATAGATAATTCAAAGATATTAATAAATACGCTATCTATTACCTAAAGAGAAGTAACTAAGAAACTTATAGAAAGCTATCTTTTTACAACGATAAAAAAGCTAAAGTTATTTATCTACACTTAGTAAAGACCTCCTAAGCCGTTTATGCCTTTACATCCCCTAAATTGCTAATTCCGATGCAACTGCAGGCCTATACCCGATTGTTTCGTGTTAGCTAGGTTATTTCGAGAGGCGCGTTAGAAAGAATACAGGAGGCGTAGACGACGATAGCGACTCTCCAATATCCACCAAGTCAACCCTGAAATAATCATATCAAGGTTTTGTGCGGTGCGTGGGCGGACTTAGCATGTCTGCTACCTAGTCCTAGAAGATACACCAGCGGTGATCCAGACCGCGAACCTAATCGTCACAATGGTTGTTATATAAAAGGCAACTACAACTACAGCCAACTCCCTCCACGCGGACAAGGGACTGATTGGGGGAAGGCGCAGAAAAGGCAATAGGCTTAAGGGCGAACCTGGTTGTGTAAGCATTAGCAAGATGTGGCACATGGAGACGAATGCCACTAGTTAGGTACACGGCTGGCTGAGGCGAACAAGGAGCATGTTGAGCGAGAACTGGCTAAGGAGACTAAGTTGACAAAAGAGATAGAGAGGTATCTGTTGTATCCTGGTCCTTTTATAGCAAGGTCCTGACTCTAATGGCAGCGCCCAAGCTACCAAGTCGTGTCTCCCTGCATGTTGGTTTTGTATCCATTGCGTGCGCGAGGGGCGATAGAATCGCAACGCAATAGCATGGTGGGCGCTTTTATGCAGCCGCGGACAAGATGTAGGAGCGGCAAGGTAATAGGAAACGGTACCGGACGGCGATGGATGCATAGTGGAGGTATGAGTATGAGGGTAGATTGCTGACATAATCAACGCCAAGACGAGCACACCAGATTGTGCTCGTCTTGGCGAGCGAACAGATTTGCAACCCCATGTCGTCTCGTCCACATCAGGACAAAACGCCAGTGGACAGACAGTTACTTTTCGCTGAACAAAAAGTTGCACCGACCTAGGCAGTGTGGCGATTAGCGGAATGCCTACGGCAGCTGCTGGGCTATACCAAAAATCGCCAACGAATACCTTCAACGATGCAAAGAGCGAGACATGTTGGCGCGCGTTTGTCGCTGAACCAGGAGATGAGCTGCTTTCGTTGCTGCCGCTCTCCTCACTAATCACTTTGGCGGAGGATTGAAAAGCACGCCTAGATTTTGTGCACTATATCCCTACCCCGACCCGGTTGGATTGGATGCGTGATACCTAGCCTCGCACTGCTGCATGAAGCCGGGGCTTCCTGTCAAGTCTTGCTTACATATCCCCGGCTGCATCAACTACAAGACGTTCAACCCAGCCTTTGTGCGTAATCTATCAACTGAGCTCCAAGACGAACTTGAAAGCGAATATAAAGGTACATTAATAATAGGCATTCTTAATACCATCACCGGAACATGCAAAAAACCTAGTGCATAAATGAAATTGATTGTTCCTGTCCTCGATTCAGATTATATGAGGCTAATTGTAACCAATCCGAAAAGGAATAGAAGTGACATGTTCCGTGTCTGCAGTATGCAGCGAGCGCTTAGCCCACCACCACGACTTGTATGCTAAACCTACTCTGCAACACCACGCTCCATGTTTACTACCTTTTCCCTCTGCAAATCCTCTTCCCAGAGCTTATATGCCTCTGGACGGTACATTGTACCATTGTGTAGTCGCACCTCGCCCTTTTCTTCCATCACACCAAGTGCGTACGCTACCTCTCCTGGCATGTATTGATATGAGTTGTTCGGTGCGGTATTGATATACCACGCAACCCAAGCGAACGAATCGTGACTCGGCATATGCGTGTGTCTACGGAATTCATCTTCAAACGTGCGGAGTTGCGAATCTGTCAAGGGGATTGGCGTGACAGTGGCATCAGGGCCCAGTGAGAGCGTATGTGAGCGAGACCGACCGGGACCTTCTTCTCCAGCTGGAACTTTTCGCGGGGCCTTGGCCGTGGCAACCCAGTCAGCATCATACTTGGTACAGCTTTTGTCGGAACTAGAGTCGCCTACCAGGTCTACGACCTCAAGCTGCCTGCGACCTTCTGCACCGAGGTTTGCTGGAACAGCGCGGTTCAGACTTCGGTCCCGCGCATCACCATCTTCATGGCCGCTCTTGACTTGTGTCTCCTCTGCAAGCTAGAGAATGTCAGCCTTGATAGTGGAATCGTTAATGATATGCACGCACTGTATTTGCGAATAGCCGCTTCCTGCTAGAGTCCGGCTTTCGTGGCGAAGAGACTGGATCAAGGATAATTGGCTTTTCTGGAGTCTGTCCCTCTTCAACTTCCATTTCAGAGTCATCCTCAATCTCAATAGGCATGTGTTTGGCGCTGCCCGGGCCAACCTGGTTCTTCCTCTCTCGATCTCGCTCCTTCGTTCTATTCGTGGCCGTTCCCGATGCCGCTTTTTTGCCCTCTTGATCATGAAGCGAGTTTGGCTCGTGCTGCTTTGCAGGATGCCAAGTACGTTAGCTACCTATCTTCTTTCATGGGTGCGTTGACGCCAACTTTTTTTCCAACAGTTGATGTTTTGCGTGCGGCTGAGCCTGCGGCCCCAGCAGCGGAAGATGCTGTCTGAGGCTCCATGGTAAGGTCAATTACGGGATTTGATCCACGCGCATTACTGCTCGTTGCGGAAGATGCTGGCTGCGGCTATATAACAAGGTCAATCAGGTAATTGAATTCACGTGCATAGCTCCTACCTTGGTAGCTTCAGAGTCAGCCTCTCTAAAGCCATATTGGTTCTTGGTAGTATTGTTAGTGTGAACCACAACATGTGGAACTGCCTTACCTTGTGCTTCTTGGGCGGCGCCATTGTTCGCTTGCTTGCTAGCTGCCCTCGCAGAGAAGGAGAGTAAAGAGTGAGGAGGTAAAGAGGGTGGAAAAGACTTGCCAAAAGGGCAGTCGCAGCGCACAGACCTAGCTAGTCCGACAACATTCACTACTGCAGTTAAGGAATCCACGGTCCAATCGTGAAGGTAGCTTATTAATCCATAATACTCTGTGATATACATTATGATACAAAGTAGTATACACTATTATACATAATGTAGTCCGATCTATTCTCTCAATCTAGCCCATCGTTGCGACTAGAGACGCACAGCCAACGTAGGCAATACCTTTGGACGCTTTGGCAACGCGTGTGCTCCTGGGGGCGATGATGTGTAAAGTAGGGGTTATTGGTCGACAGCTCCGTGCAATGCGTGGTGAAATACCCAAGAGAGAAACCAAACGGGCTCATGGTCGTTTTATGCAATCATCATTTCCTCAATCACGTATCTTGCATGGTTTTGATAGCGCACAAGGAAAGCCCGGGTGTATGTTGTTTAGGCTTCCGGGTTGTCCATACGCACAATCGAACCAAGCGAATAGGTGTCCAGACTCTGCACTTGCTCGATATATATAGTAGCTTTGTTCTTCAAGGCTTCGTACGATGAGTGATACATATCAATGTATTCGTCGTTGTCATCGTCTGTTGCGGGTTTGGGTTTGAACATGAAGACCAATGTTCGGACGGTTCCTCCAAGAGGATTTGCCCAAGCGGCAATGTATATCCGCTTCGGTGTCCAATCTGTCGGCTTCTCCACCACCACACGCGCAATGCGGTAAGATTGATCTTCGGGAATCCTTTCGGCAACCATGAGACCCCTCAAGTCCTTAATCTCCTCTTTAAGCTGTCTGTGGAAAGCATAAAACGGAATTTCTACAGTCTTTTGGCCTTTTTGCCAATTTACATTAACGGTGATGATTTCGCCTGGCTGGGCTTGATTTTTGGGTAACAACGGCATGGGACCTAATGGGCCACCCTTGTTCAACAGGACGACATAGTGTTTGTCTGCGTCTTTTTTACGAGAGTTGACGTCTGTAGCCTGCACAATAGCTATTGGGGACGCCTTCCACTTGTCTCTTTCGTAACAAGTAGTGTACTCTTGAAGTCCTTCTAGAACCCGGCTGCTCCTACACAAAGGTTAAGTCCATTTTCTGCAGCTAAAGCTTCCAACTTACCCTGATGTGCTGGAAGCGTTCCATTGAACCTTCGCATCTGGCAGATGCGTTGTGATTAGATGTTTGAGCTTTTCGGTCGGACCTGGCAAGAACGCACCACCCGTGAAGACGATAATCAGTTCCCGACCTAAATCATTGCAATGTCTCGCCAAATCCTTGAACCTCGCCTCAAGCCATGCATGGCGATCGTGTTCCTGCACTTCTAGAAGCTCAGAGATATAAGAGACAGTAACAGTAGTGCCTTGTACGGAATCGTTTGGATTGACCTTGTCCATCGCTACCTTCTTGATGAATTCTTGGAGCGCAATCCAATGCCGAGGGGACGATCTCTTTTCAGATACTACCTTTTGCAATAAGATAGTATGCCCAAGGGGCACAGAGTCAGCCATGAGGCATTGCCATTGCCAGATTTGCCCGTGCCCTCGCATTTCGTGCAGGGTCAAATCCTAAGGTCATGTTAAAGTCTGGACTCTTGCAACGAGGATCAAACCTACTAATGTGCTTCCCCCTCCGTCAAAAACGGCACACAGCTCGGCACCCTCCTTCTGGACCGATGCAGTTGGTCTCCCGAAGAAGGCGAGAAGCGCCATTTCTGACTCCAACATCGCCGACGTATATGTATTAAATTGCTTGACTCCGAGTGTCTGCAGAAACTCGTCCCCTGCCTTTTGTAGTGCATTGAGCACTGGTTCTCGACTTGTCAGCTCCAGGCCAGATGGGAGAGCTATGCTCACCATCAAGCGAGCACTGGATGCCTGGCTAGAAGCATTAACAGGGTTGACAATCTCTTTTTGCAACTCGTATAGGTGCGACGTCCTGAGGACATCAAAAATGTTCGTGAAGAATCCACGAAACACTTCTTCCACTGTGCGATCCATGTCCGTCAGCTGTTTGATCAATTTCTCATTCCACAGCAGGCTTTTTATGGGCCGAATGGTGACCAATTCCGGATCTATATCGGATGACATCAGCGGAATGCGTCGGAATTCAGGCGGCTTCGATTTATCAGGATGTACCCATGCAGATGACGTTGGCAAGTCCATAGTGTTAAGATGTCTGATTTTAGGATCGGCGTTCACAGACATCCACGAGACCTTGGGCAAGTCCGACCCGATGTCAATGCATACATGCATCACGTGCTCGTCTATCGACGGGACGTTTTCCGTTGCTTGCATGTACTGCGCTTTATTTGCTTTGAATGGACAGGACGGGCAATCAACAGGATCTCCGTTGTTGCTAGATACTATGCGATTGCATAGTTGCAACGGAGTTTGGCCTTTGGCGTTTGTGCACGCGATGTGGAAGACATTGTCGCATCGTGCACAATGAATGTAGCTATCAGCGACAAGGTACAAGGAACACTTGGCACAGCGGGAATACCGCCCGCTGTACTCGCCCTTATCCGTAATGTAGGCACGGGTAAATCGACATTGGTCTGCTATATTCTTGCCTTTGACTACCTCGTTGAAGCGGGGTTGCGTATGTGGCCATACTGCGTGTTCGGGGATTTGCAGGATATCGACTTGCTCGACAGCGTTTCCTTGTTCTTGCGGGGTTTGGAGATTGAGAGAAAAGAGTTTTCTGTTATCGCACACATACTCGTGCGGACTTTTGGTTTTTTCAAAAGTTTCGTTGTTGATGTCTTCTATGTTATCTGCACACCTCATTAGAGCTTGCTTTGGACTCGCGTCCTCGTCTGAGATGCTACGCAGTATAGCCCATACTGGCTCATCATCCAAGACTTTCTTCTTTGGGTCGCCTAGTCGCACGCGCTCATCATTTTCTCCTGATAAGCCTCCGACCTCGGCCCCATAGTATGTAAAAGACTGTCTCTTGTCGGATGGTGGATTTGATAGGGGTCTAAGTGGCATATTTCTATCACGAGTCACGGATCGCCTTGATCGGGGTATCGAAGGCCCCGTCTTTGTTGACTGGGGTTTGGAAGGTCCCGCCCCCATTAACGGCATGCTAGCCTGTCTTTCCGTGTCTCGCCGTGGTGCCATGATGTTTTGTTGTTGTAGGTATTCGTGTGGTGGGAGGCTGATCAGTTTGCCTGTATCTTGTGATTTGAGTTGAGTGGGAAAGGTCGCAGATGATGGGAATCCAAAGGCAGACGCTCTGAGTGATGCGAGAGCGGCCAAAACTGAATATTTGTGGAATTAGTGGCATGAACAGAACAGAGCGGGTAAGAGCAACAAACAGGTTCAAAGAGATTATACTCTATTCTGTGTGCCAAGGCTAAAGCAAAGCCAAATGGGAGGAGTCGAAGGCTAAAAGGGTTGGGTTCAAAGTCTGGAATGATATAAAAGGTCAAAAACAATACGCCGTGAAGCAACAGGTGAACGCACCTGCGTAAAGGTCAGATTGGAAACTGAGGATGGCTGTGGAAGAAACTCCAAAAGACCTGGACGAGATGGTACTTATATGCGTGAATGGCTACTCAAAGCACGCGGCCTTTGTAACGTCAGTCCTGCGATGCATAGATTTCAGCTCTACAACTGCCGATTTTCCTTTGAGTCATGGAATGCAAAGTATATCGATTTTGTATCACCACAAGACACAAGGCAACGATAGCTCGGGTAGAGAATAAGTCATGGGAATCGGATATCCTCGGGCAATATCTATTTGCCAGCACCAGCTCGCTTGCCACACGTTGATGTATAGAGATTAGTGGGTCTCGTGTTTCCTGCCTAGACATTATATAGATACCCTTGAATTATATGCAGTATAGCAAAGACTTTGGCTTATAAATGTCGATTGATCAAGACTTTGGTGCGACTTTGATGAGATGCCGACGTTCACATCCGAGTCGAGGTGCTGTATCCAAGGCGCAGATGGACCAGGTCCTCGGGGATCAAATTCGCCAAGTTTATGCATCTAGGATTCGTTGTCATACTAGAGGGCGTCCATGTGAAGCAGAAAAAAGAAGGTGTTTCCATGCAAACGAACCGGTATGATGCATGCCTCGATTGCATGATACCAAATTTAACTACATCTAGGATGAATGGCGCGCTTGCAGTCAACGCCATCTTGGCGGCTTACTGGCTTGATAACACTGGCGCGTGTTAACCACCATGTCCAATCCACGTAGCGATGTTTACGTATAGTATCATGTACCGTGCATGGCCTTTGGCTACCTAGAAAAGTGCGGGTCTTCTCTCTCATAAGCTGTAGTACCTACAGCTACTGCCTATTACCCAGCCACACTGGCTATGTTGTTCCAATACATACTGCATATAATATAGTACTTATCCGCTGACAAATCATCACAACTTGAGGTGGAGGTGCCAAGAAAGTGGACATGAGACCCTTCACAAACGAGAATTCCTGTAGTTACTAAAAAGCAAGTACAATAAACCTTGCGGTAAGCTCCTTGGCGGAGTACTGTGCTACATAGTACATATACATGACATGTTAAGAAACCTTGTCGACCCATGACACCTACCGTGCACGAGCTCCGGGAGGTTCATGGAAGGATTAAGTCGAAACAACGATACGTGAACCGGGTCGGCTCTTAGAGGAAGGCTCGGCCCGTAAGCATGCAGGAATTATGACAAATTCCATCTACTTGGTTCTTCAGGGCCTCGGCGTCAGCACAACCCCTACCGCGGAAGTCATGATTGCTTCCGTCCCTGGCTTCTTGTATCTGGACAACCTTGTCGCATTTTTATAGCATTGTTATAGTAAGCAGCATATATTATAGCTGAACTTACCAGGGTACACCCGAGATACCAGAGCATTATCTCGTGGGTTACGCCAAGTTGAGATTTTCCTGCAGAATAGTCTGGATAAAAACACAGTTCCCGGATCTCGCTTACACGAAAAAGCCGGCACTTAGAGATGCGTAGCCATATGAACAACAGTACACGACGAAGCTCTAATAAACAGATTCTTACCGCATCAGGTTAAATCCCTATCGAGTTTGGATTCATAAAGGGGTAGTTTTGGTACCGATTTAAAGACTTGATTCGTCGAGCTTAATCAAGGGTTTTTATGTAGAAAGGATGTGTAGCCTAAAAGACTTTCGGAGTAATTAACATACATTTCTTAATTAGTTTACTTAAATGTAATAGGCATCTTCTTACTTATACGTAGCCTAAAACAGTAAATATTATTTATTAGATGCTCCTAGACTTAAGCCGAAAGGGTTATATATCCCGGAGTTGTTGAGAAATCTATGCTATAGATGTCTCGCCCAACGTTACCTACGAAGAGAAGGTAGACCCTGATTCCCTATAACGCTTTTCCAACTCCTCTACCAAAGGAGAGGACTTGAAAACACCTGGTTTTAACCACCCATATTCTAGTATGTGCTGGGTGATTACGAGCATTCGCCTATGTGGCTCAAAGCTGTAATCTGTTTCAGCCAACAGAAAATCATCTTTTGCTCTTTCCAAGTCGAGAAACATATTGGCCTGCCCTCTTGCTGCAACAAGAAAACTATAAAGATTAATAGGTCTTACTAGTTGCAGAGACTGATAGTCATTGACAATATGAGCGGCCCTTGTAAACTCTTTCCGCTGAATAAGACGGTACGTCCTGCATAGTATCTGCAGCGACCTTTGTATAATTCGGGAAATGGAGACTTCCTCCCGGAGAGGAATTGGCTGCGCCGCGAACAAAGCGTCGAACGCGGTTCTGTGGTTTAATTCATCGGATAGCTGATATGGCCTACGGAACAATCCCATGGACGTAATCGAAATCCGAGTGAGCTCCCCGTCAGGGTACTGCAGCCACAACCATGTCCACAACTCTGTACTTGTGTGAGGGTTAAAGAGGCTCCGTGAAGCCAATGGATTGGTAAACATTGGAGTAAGTTGGGGTCTTTCGACGACGTTACTCCACCACAACCATTTAGATAATAGTCGATAATCTGGCATCATAGCCAAGGTGCCATCAAAGCAGAGCCGCCAAGGCTTCTGTGCGTCATGAGGAAGAGTTAAAAACTCGTCGTTGATAAGGTCATATCCTAACAATGGACAAGGTCGTGTTGTTGGAATAGGCCATAGGTGAATATCCTTGCTGGTAATAAAGTCACCCCCCAAGGTGCAAGAGACTGCTAACTCATGAAACACAATAACCATGACGGTTTGATAAACATCATGGCCAAGAAGTTCTGATAGAGGCGCATTTCGCATACCGGCAGCGCGTACCAGGTCGAGGTCTATGCCTCCAAGTGATACAAAGAAATCTTGCAAATGGAAATCCTCAGTGGGAAGCATGGTATATTCTTTAGCCTCGAGTCTAATCAGAGTAAGCATCTCAAAGAGTACAGTCCAGAAGACGACTTACCTAAGGATTGGGGAACGTAAAGTCCGAAGCAGCTGCATTACCTCTGATGGATTGATCCAGGGATGCGCTGGTTCAGTATCATGAGTTGCGAACTTGTATAAAAGGGCGAGCTGATAGTGGCAGTAATGCTCGTTGATATCCCAATCGTATAATAGCCGGTTTGATTGAGTGTCATCCATTTTGGCGCGGTCAGCCGCCAGCCATCCCGATTTGTAGAGCTCACCAAGGTAGGACAATTGTACTTTTTGAGGGCGTGTATATTGAATGGGACTTCCCAAGTCAAATGTTGAGAGTATCTCCTCAATGTAGTCTGTGGTGTCGTGTTCCACGACATCGGCAGTATACGTGACTTCAATCAGCGCAGAGTACCTATTGATCATGGTACCAATGATCCAGGCACTCTGCGCCCTCCATTCGGGCCCGCCTTCACTCAAGTCAAAGATAAAATATCCATCTTTAACTCCCAATTCATCACTGGGCTCTAGCAGACCACCACCATCCTGTATGGTTCTGCTCTCCATCAGCCTGTACAACCCTTGACAGGTTATCGAAGCTAAATGTTGCGACTGTGCTAGTCGAAAAGCCAACCGCAACGGCATTTGGACACTTGGTGTCTCTACCGTAGCTAGGAGAGCGAGTTCAACAGCAAACGATTGTATAAGGCCGTCATCGTCGCCTCCCAAGTCGAAGTCGCAATGTTCGGGTAATGTTGGCACGAGTACATAGTCGGAATCAGAGTCGCCTTCCAGCTTGACCTTTTTGAGGAGAGTGCCCTGTATGACATCGTGGACTGGGGCTGCAAGGTTTCGGTAACGTTCCCCTAGTAACTGAAGAAGCTTACGGAGCTGGCGCATCACATCAGGAGCAACGCTAAGCTGTTGAATTGTAGCAGCACCCTTCTCGTAACATCGATCGAAATCTCGTCTTGGCGTTAGTCAGGAACTCGATACACGGAGCATACTACCTACCTATAGCCATTTGAGCCAGATTCCATCTTCCATCCAACCAGTACTCTAGAGACTGCTGGGCCTTCTCGAGTAACCCCATTATGTGGTCCAGATATAAGCCAGCCCATGTATCTTCGGTCAATGTCACGGCCATAGTGGTATTCTCTGGTAGTGGCTGTGGGCTCCCGCCATCTCCACTTGTCGGAGCTAGAATGGCCGCCCAGTAGACCATGACTTCGGTATAGAATGCATGCGTGATGGTGATTTCTTCATCTGGAAATCGTTTGGCAAATATCCGGTCTACTGACTGCCTTTCCGAGATGGCGTCTCGTAGTAACGTCTGCAACTTGAAACTATCCCGCGATGTGGCTTCTACTATGGCAGTCAACTCCCCTAGTGTGTAATCATATGGATTGGTAGCATCTAGCAACCAACTATAAAAGTCTTTTTCAAATTGCTGGTAGATGAACTGCGTACGCGGCTTGATCGTAAAATCATCCATACTATTGTCTGGAGAATATTGGGGTACTCGTGCAATAACGGGGAGGAGGTTAGTATACTGCTTGATACTAGTTCTCAAGTGCTGAGCTTACACTGAGAAGTCTGGCAAAAGGCAAAGGCACGACGTAAGAGGTGAAGAAAAGGCACGACCTAGACTGAATGAGATTGCGCGTTGGTGAATGCCCAAGCCGGACTCGAGGCCTCTCTCAGCATGCACGCATCTGTTCTTCATGCTACCTTAATCAAAACACCCCGCTCCTTGGCAGTCTGGGGAGCGACTCCTCGGAGTCATGCTCGCTTTTTGGTGACGTGATGCAGTCCAGGCACGAGAACAAACACCTGCAGACCATGCATATAGTACCCACTGTTATGTACAAGGATCTTCGAATCCCATTTTTTGCTTCCCAGAGTAGGCTTCTTCTAGACGAGGGTCCTGGTCTTTTGGCACTGCAAGCTGTAATCATATCCATGCGCGAACACATGGCTGGATTTTATTGAATCATCAAGGCCACCTACTGTACTATGTATATTAAAACCCTGACAGCTTAGCTTATCCCATGCCTTTCTATACAAACACTATTTTTGACCAATCTTGCATAGCATCACCAGTTTCGACACACTTGAGCCAAGTCCCTTGGGTTGCACAAGGCCGATATTCTGCATTGCCAGCAATTTAGCCAAACGTCCAATGCTAGATCCAGCTCCATTCTCATCGCAGCGCGGTACTACAGTATCTTGTACCCTGTATATCAGCCACCTTGCTACCTCTTCCGCCCTACTACCGGATGCCAAACACAGGTCATTCTCCTTGTATAGTTTTACAATCAAGTTCCCGCACGTCCACGTTCCAAGTGTCTATGAAGATTACAGACCTTACATATAGCTAAAGGGCAGTAACAATTGTACCCATTACTCTACTACTGTTAACATTTAACATATGCCAGAACTAATAGCAAATTGTAAGATGCGGTTTTAGAGAATGAGTAAGCTTCTCTTAGTCGTATGCCTACAGTCTAGCTAACCCCTACAGATAATGGTTCAAACGCACCTCACTCGATCGAACCATGTTCATTCTAGAGAGTTGACACTGCCTGGGTGGAATTCTCTGCCCGAATGTGGCCAGCCTTTACGGACATGGTGCAGGGACTACCATGCCCAATCACCACACCAGGGCGTGATTCCACGATGCCCAATTGTTAGCGCATTAGCCAACTCAAATTCAAAATTTTTGTATACGAACTACTAGCCAATCACCTACCGGTCCCATCTCCGATCAAACACGTCAGACGTAGCGAACGAGTCATGCCCCTTACCTCGCCTTGAACTACTCCAGCATACAATATCTGCCCGAAGAGGCATGAATTCGTACTCGCCCCCTCCCGTAATAACGGAAAGGACCGCTGGGTGTGCAGGGTCGTGTGCATTAAGTCGCGTGGTCAAATTTGCATCTTACAAGTGGGTACACCAATGTGCGTCACCAAAGAACAGTGTATTCTGGGTTGCAGCCCCTCGTTATAGCATAGATTATCCTCGTCAATCTTTGGAATTTTGCAAGTAATGGACATGAACGGCATCAAAGCAGAGTGACTGGAGTATCAAAAATCTTTGAGGTGGCGTCGAATCAAGTGCTGTGGCAGTGTAGCCGGATACCAACGCTTGCTATTGGTCGAAGCGCACTATTAGACTAAAGGTACCTACTACCTTGTAATAACAGCAGAGGTATCCATCATAATGATCCCTTATCAAATCACATGGAATAAACACAGGTTGAGAGAGTAATGAGTTGATTGACTGAGTAAAGATGAAGGAGCACCTCTATAATACATTTATGCCCCAGCCTCCTAAGGAGGCTGGGAGACATCACGGAATACATTCAGAAGTCTCTCCAGTCTATTTATTCCAACATATCCAACGTCCAAATGCAGGGCAGTAAGTACCCAAAGCCCCACATAATACAAGCTGTTAAGGGGGGTTTTGCAAAGTGTGGGAGCTGTACAACGAGGTTGTTTACTTACTAGAGTAGCATCTTGAGTCCGGTAGCGTTGCAAAAGCGACTGAGTCGGTCAGCCTTGGAACCATCAGTTGGCAGACCCAACTGAGTAAGAAGAGGCGCGAGCTGCTCAGCAGTAAGGCGATTGGCAGCGGCCACCGTGTTTGGGAATGCTGGAATAACGTGGTTGGTGGTTGCATTGCGCAGGGAAGTGGTTTTATCAGAGAGATTGTTAAGCCTTGAATTCTCTGCGAATGCCATGGCATTGTAACTTGATGCCTCCATGCGAATCGATTGATTGGCCACTTTAGTCTCGAGGTTGGTAACTTTATTGTCGAGGATGGCGACTTTGGTCTCGAGGTTGTCTACTTTGGTCCCGAGGTAGTCCACTTTGGTCTCGAGCCTTGTCATTGCAGTATGAAGGCCTGTAAGAGATGCCTAGATGCCATTAAGGGTCGTGTTAATACTGCCCAAGTCCCTCAAGATAGGTATATTAGGAATGCGCTGAATTTGCTCACAGCAAGTAAGGGCACTTGTTTGGAGGAGCGCGAAATCAGGCTGTGGGAGTGGATCAGCATCTGCCATTGCTGTCGGGGCCTCTGTTGCAGGGTGGGTGGGTGTCGATGATGAGCTGGACAGTGGGCTTGAGATTGGGATTGAGGTTGATGTTGACGCTGTGGAGTACGAGACTAAGAGAACAGCAGAAGGACGCTGAAGTTTATGAGCATCAGGGCCGCCTGCGACGAGCGGATTACGTGTCATGTTGATAGTGAGTGAAAAAGTGTGGTGTTTCCGGCAGAAGGGTAGTGAATTTGAGAGTAGTTGGAAGGGATGTAGTTGGGCACGCGGTAACGTGATGGTTCAGCCCTTGACCCTTGCATCAATTGCGCGAGGCCAAGCCGCTGCCAGCTGCCATCATGTTCATACCAGTAGTGGCCATGGATCCTATGCGGGACATTCTATTCTCACTGCATCTTATATTCGCTGACTTTCTTGTACAAGTACAAAGCACTTAACGCAATAGATGGGTCTTACTCGCCCATCGCAGCACATCAGCCTCGGAATTTCTTCTGCCCGTGACAACCACGTCGACTGCATACATCCGCTCTTCGAGGCTTTCGTGTCCACCTACTATGAAGACGCTATTTCGGACGGGTTGCCTGTATGCGTCAGGCAACCACCATCTAGCGTTGATAGCACAGGCCGACGCATATCGACAACGTTGACCTCGCAATGATCCACCGTCGATACACGACCGCGCTTATCGCCTATCGCGTAGGGCGGTCGATCTTATGCTCTGTACTTGATGAACATGTAGTAGATGGAATAATGCAGAGCTGATGGTACGCCACCCCATATCGAACGGCTCAGCGCTAGGCATGATGTCGCGGTACGTACCTGAATTATCTATACCCCCTGACACTCCGATTTATTAAGATTAGGCGAGAGCGTTGGTGTCTCTCCCGCTCGACCTCTTCCCTGATTCCACCCTTCTTGTGTTACATCTTTGACCCCAGTTGTGTATCATCATAGTCAACAACCCAAGCGTCCTTGTGCCAGCCTCACCGTGCCCAATGATATATTGGATGAAGGACTTGGTACTCAGCCGTGATACGTTGGATGACGGCATAGTGCACATGGCCATGAACTAGTCTAACATGGTCTCTCTTTATACGCCTGCGAGCGTTGCAATTGTCATGTTGTTGTCGTTAGATTTCCATGTCCAACTTCACGATCAGTGCACATGTCCTCTTGTTACGCGAGGGCTCTTCGTGTTTTACACCATTGTACCGGAACACTTGAATATGTTGCTTCTTACTCAAATCCAAAGTAAATCAAGCAGTCTGCAGGTAAGATGGAAACAGCGTACAGAAGCTGTTAGTAACAATGTGCAATTAGGCTAGGTACGATATATTCGCGACAGAATAAACGGGAGCAAATCTGCATGCAACAACGACAACTCTATAAAGTAGTAGCAGAAGAGGACACAAATTGAGTCTGAGAGGTAGGTCAATAACGGCCAAGAGAAGAAAAGCGACTCCGAGAAATGTCAGAATACAAGATTGCCAACACCGCTCTTCGTAAACATCTCCAAGGCTGCCACCACAAAGGAGGGTAAACAGGACAAAGCGGTTACTAGCGATGACGCCATTCGCACATCAACCAAGTCTATTCTCTCTCGTGGTAAAACACAAGGGCGATGCAAAGGGACACCATGGCGCACTAACGAAAAGGAAGACAATGCAATCATGATATATTGCACATACAGTGCCATTTATGGCTGGTGAGAGGGGGTCCACTTGGTGGCGTGTTCCAATGCGCGAGAGCATGGCGACGGCGAACACGAGATTGACCAGCCAGCCTTTTGGGAGTGGATCCGTGCTCAGCTTACAGACGACCCGGACAGCAATTGCGAATTCGTCGGCACCTATGCATCGACCGCACTCTTGTTCCAAATCCAATTGGCAGCGCATGGCTACGAGCTTGCAGCCAAGCTGGCACCTTAGTAGACTGGGTGTGGCATCAAGTATCAGGCTGCCATGTACGATGCTCGATCCATACTACAGTTGCCCACGCGTGTTTCTTATCCACGCCCTATTTCTTGTCTTTGAATGCACTGCCATGTACAAACACGTCATTGAGGATAATCTGTAGTACTGGAGATCAAAGGTGTCATGGTGATTGCTGAGTGATCGGAAATGAGCGAATTCGGTGTTGCTTCTTTTGGCCAGCCTCGCAGTCCGGCTGGGAAGGCAAAGGTCGCCAGGCGTGCCAGTAAAGAAGATAGCAAGGATTTTGCCGCGGAAATAGCGTGGATGATATACAGCATCAATAGGGCGAGTAAGGACAAGACGTTTGCCCATGGAAACATTTTAAGCCTTTGCTTTGTCAACAAAACATGAGAGGTCATTGGAGGTCCTTTTAGTATCTTGACTTGATATTGTCATGGTAAATATTAATCTTGTTCAACTGTACATGTCAACCTTGCCCTTTTGCTTCCCAGGTCCAGCCGAAGCGCAGCCGAGGCCCTCTCCCATCTGCCCATTCCGCTTCTGCCACGTTGATGAGGTCCATCTCCACCAAAGACTACGATGAGTTCGTGTCCTGCGTGGAGTGTCCTGACCAATGCAAACATAGACCATGCTCATGTTATGCAACACTGTAGGCTTTTTATTGAGTTTGGTGCACTACCATGGCTGCTACACGCGCCTGACCCATGTTACTAGATTGGGTTGTAGAAGAATATCGTCGGTGCAGCGAGCGAAGAGCGGTGGATCGATTGTGCGATGACGATGGGGACGATGGGGACGATGAGGACGATGGGGACGATGGTCAGTTGGCCACGGTGGCCTTGACGATGGATGGGCGGGGCGTGCGATGCCTACGCGATAGCAAGCACATTTCTACGATGATGCGAAGGTTAGCAATGGTCGCGAGCGCTCGGATTAAGGGTAGGATGCCATGTACTTGCAGGTGGTAGTAAACGGGATTGTCATGTCTGGGGAAGAGTTGAGGCGTCGTGGTGTTGATGATGTTGGGCTCCTAGCGAGTACAACTAGCGGCAGGGTCCGGTAAGCGAAGCCGCCCATTCTGGCAAGCAAGGCTGCCACGCTGCCAACATGGTGCTCACTCCCCTAGCGTGGCCAGAGCATAATCTCGCGATATGCTCGTGGGAAGGTGAGGTTGGTGGCGCACCTCGACCCACATGGTTTTTCGTTTTGCAGCTCTGTTTTTACGGCCACGCTTTGGTGTTTACACCTTCGTTATCAATGATACCATCATCATCATGCCAGCTATCAAGTCTTTCGCTGATTCTGTTACAAGAGCTTTTTCTTCCCCATTCAAGGTTTTGTACCCTAGATGGGTGACTACATCCCTGACTGGACGTAGCACTGGAATACTTGTTCAAAGGCCCTGCGAATCATCTTCCGGTCCTCTGGTTCCAAAGCCGTTGATGAGGAGGCATGCGCTGCGGTCCAGCGCACAATCTTGTTGCAGAACACCCATTTGGCTCCAGCGTTGTTGGTTCCGACGCCGACATCCAGCCTCACGCCAACCTCTAGAGTCTCAAAAACCTGCGAGGCATCGTGCCTACGACGGAGGCGCTCAAAAAGATCAAGAGCAAAAGTCTTGACTGTGTCGAGACCTATGTCGCCCGTCTCCGCGTTGGTGAAGTTGATCGCATTAGCTTCAGTTGTGATGTCCGTGGCGCTTGAGCCGTTTATAATCTTGAAAACTTTGAACACTGATCCCTCCCGGCCTCGTAGGCTCGTTGAATTCGGTTTCGTCACAATAAACACGCGATACTTGAATCTTTCGAGGTCCGGCACTCGTTCCTGATGGATCGTGATTGAGTCCATGCTAGGCCTTCCTTGTTTCCAATTTGCTGATATACACGCGAGATGATTCTTGTCCTTCGCGAACAGCGCCTGCACGTTATCTTGCCCGCATGTCAGTAGTTGTTTGTGTACAGTCTTGTCTTCGTCGAAAAGGCCGCAGGCGCCAGTCTTAGCACACGTCCTCGGACGCCAGGAGAACTGTTTAGGCGCATCCTGGGCGCAGGCGTCCAAAACTCGGGCTTCCGCTGCTTGACTCTGCGCGTGCAGAGCTTCATGTTGCTGGGGATAAAGTCGGATTTTGCGTGGATGCAGGAACTGGGCCAAGGACAGCTGGTGATAGCACTCGTCCCGCTTTTTATAGTATTCGTCCCGCTTTGCTGTCCTAAAGGAACTCCATTGTAAAAACACTACCGTGTTGGTAATGTCCCCAGAATCATCCCTGCAATCCGAGAGAAACTCCCAAATATCCTCAATTATGCGGCCATACCGAGTGAAAGTTATATTCTGAACATCAAATGGAGTGTCGTGGTCGGCTGCCCCTATTGCAACTGGTGCTTCTCCAACCCAGATGACCTTGCCCCAGAGCGTGTTTTCTGGCGAGGGCGTAGGGTTAGCCTCACATTCGGCAGCGCGGTGTGGCCGCTGCACACGATTCCCACCAGCACCGACTGATGAGCCCACAGCGTCAACGTCGACACGCCTCCATGCAGCAGGATCGTATGGTGGGTCGGAGGAGGTTCGCGCAGAGACAAATGACCCCTCCATCTCAGAATTCTCGACGTGCTCTTCAGTCAGATCACTATATTATAGATTAGTAGAATTTCAAGTGATAATGTTTCGGAGTGGTTAACGTACTCATCGCTCTGATGTTGAGCATCTTCGAGCGTGGTTGCTGCGTCAAGCTGGCTAGCAGGGGACGCCGCATCCTCTTCGATGTCCGAAGTTTGGTCCCGCTGAGCATCGGCTTCCCTATTTTCCCCTTCCCCTTCTTCTCCTTCTTCTTCTTCCTCTTCCTCCTCCTCCTTCTTTCGCTTCTTATTTTGCCTCTTCTTTCTTCTCATCTCTCTCTCCCTGTCCATTCTCTGCGCCGCCTTTTCCCTCCAGTACTCCTGCTCTCTTTTTCGCTTATCAGTATATGTTAATTTTTTTGTCTCTTTGTTGTGACTGTAGTCGGGCATGGTCTTCCTCTTCTTGGTAAAGGGAGAACGCGGGCTTGCTTCATAACTCATCTCGATATCGCTAACTTTACGCTTGCCGAAGGCCATTATGAAGATATTGCGTGGTGGTAGAGAGTGTAATAAGAGAGAAACTTAGCACGATGCCAATGGATTGATCAAAGACAAGATACAAAGTGAGGTATTTTAGTAGGTAGGCTTGCGCCAGTTGATAAGTTGCCGCCGGTCTACCCGGTTCCCGCATTCAACACATGCCATCAATAATGCATGCGTTCCACATAATTAAAGTCGGTGAGGGTACGTGCAGGACTCTCCACACCAGTCTTACCCTTGGCTGGCATCTAGACTATGGGTTGAAAACCTGCCCTGGAGTTCAGTCTGCTCTTCGCGAGACCACAACATCTCCTCTCGAGGCTACAAATTTGCTGGTAGATATTTGTCAATAGTACTTGGGAGCATTTACCTCATCCAAAGTTCCTACTCCAGGTAGCTATGGTGCGCGATAATAGACAGCCCCTAACACCGCTCGTGCAGGGATAAAGGATCGAATGAAACACTACCCGTCTTAATCAAATTAAAACAAGACAATCGCCCCAATCAGCGCCTCAAAATACCCGTTCCCCGCACTCGCATGCAGCTTCATATCCAAATCACACGAGCAAATATCTTGGGTTGTCTTACTCCAGATGTGATGTAGCTTTGGCTTGAATGCATGCCGATTCCCCGTGGGAAAGGTGGGGCCATCCATGCGCGCTAAGGGAGTAGCACGCCTAATGCGATGAATAGGAGAGGGGGCAATGGCTTTGGGAACCTTGCTTTGGGTTCAAATGCATGTGTTCCTAAAGACCAAGGGAAGGAGTGGTAAGATGCATCCCGGCTACTTGGTGTACAGATTCTAAACTTGCCCCCGTCGTTTCTAGCTTGCAATGTACACCAACCACACAAAAGAATCCGTCATGCGTATCCCCGAAGCCTGGTCTAGGACAACGACTTGCAAAGTTGTCCGTAGCACCAGCTCTTCTCTGCCGAAACTCTTGCGAGAGGCTTCTTACTCTAAGGGTTGGTGACGTGTCATGAACATCCTTGCCTCAACCCAGGTATTGCCTTGTAGTACGGGGAGAATGGTGCCCCGGACGGAAGGGTGGTGCCCCGGACGAGAAGGACGAAGAGGACGACGAGGTGGGCGAGGTTCGACGGTGCTCTAGGGCTACTGCGATCGGATACGAGCCAACAATTAATACAGAGATTGGGAGGAAAGCTGAGGATATGTCCCCATGCGCTACGGTTCTGTTGTTGTTGATTGCCTGCTCGTTAGGCTTTGTCGTCACCAGCGCCAGCCAGGTTTAAAACTGTCCGCAGTATGCCATTGACTGTCTATTCACTACAATGGCATGTCCTTCTCGACATAACGCCGGAATGACATTCCCAATTGGTCGCAGATGTCAAATTCTCCAGGGCCCAGGACGACGTTGTGAGTAAACAGCTACTAGGCGCCCTTTAGTCTCTCCCGACTCCGATATCCAAACGAACTCCCACCTCCAGCCTCTCGCAACATATCAAGGAGTCTTTTCGGCTTCGCAGCCGCTGGGACAGGTCGGAGGCAGACAAGCAAAGAGTTTCCTTCAAGATCTGCCCGCCGAACTAGGCAAAATGCCCCCTTTCCAAAGACCCCACTTTGAGCCTCCAAGGGCTCGGAGCTCCGGCCTTTCTGGCCTTTTGGGGACTGTGGTTGTGTCCGGTGCGGGGACCCACGACGTTTTGGCAACACAGACGATCCCACCCTCGACTCCACGCAGGCCCTCCTTACTCGGCTCCGTGACTATCGATACCCGTCTGGACAAGCTCAATACCCGCTATTGTGCAGCGCAGCGCCC
Organism: Shiraia sp. slf14; assembly: GCA_000498155.1. Lineage (NCBI taxonomy): Eukaryota > Fungi > Ascomycota > Dothideomycetes > Pleosporales > Shiraiaceae > Shiraia > Shiraia sp. slf14. Next base: position 42,280 of record AXZN01000080.1, read on the forward strand.
CTCGATCCTCTTGCGGCTTTGTGGAGACATTCAGTCGTCTGCAACTGCGTGAGTGTCTGTGGACGGTAGTTTGCACTGAAGCAAAGCAGTACGGTCTGCTTCACGGACAGGTCCTTGGTCGCCAGGGAAATGCCAGAGGGGCCTCGCGGGCACGCGTCCACAACGTGGATATCACCAGTCTCGATCCGGGCTCGATTCACTTCAGCCCCATTCGGGTAGAGTCTAACATTCTCGGCCAAGGCCTCGACCTACTTGAACAGGGTAAGCTAGTTGGAGTAGTGCGGTCTTTCGAGTGCACCATGATGATTGTGGGGAGTACTTGATGGTGTTCGTCTTAGAACCCGTTGAGCAACGTACGATCCTTGTATATTTCCATAAACGCTTTCCCCAGACACATTTCGAGTCCAGATGATGCACCATTTGCAGCCGCAGCAGCTGTTGCTGGCGCTCTATGTATAGTCTGGAAGTTGTCGTTTTAGAAGACAAAAGACCTTTCATTCCTACTAAGGTCGGCAGCATCCCTCCGGTTCGCATCATTTCTCTCAACCCCAAGACTCTTTTCGACTATCACTAGCCTGGGATTTTCCTCAATGAAATAGTCAATTGTCATGTAAGATTGTATTGCGCCCGAGGTACAATGCCCACCCAGATGATCTTGTACCAACAAGATTTAGCTGAGCTGCATGGGAACAGTCAAATAACATGTCTTCCACTAAGCCACCGTCATCGTCGTCGCCACTATCGAGGTCGGATGGTTTCGTTGTTTCAGAAACCTCGGACAGAATGGTTTGAGATGGGCTATCATCATCGACGTCTGAACCGCCAGCGCCGTCGCTTTCCTCCTTCGACGGTGGTGGGTCTTGCGGCGTGGTAAGACCAGTCTTTCTCCTCTTGCGCCGTGATTCTCTCACGCCTGACTCATGGCCTCCTTTCCCCTTGTGTTTGTTATGCGTTTCTTCCTCAGACATATAGCTGTGTACTTTTATGCGTGATGCCTCTGCTCGTTTCTTGTCCCTCTTAATCTTGTTATTTTTTTTTGGTTCTGCGAAAATTGGCATTGAGTGACTACTACCGCCTTTCCTGATGGAGGTGTGATCTTGGAATTATGGGGGAGGCTGATGAAGGTGGATGGTCAATCTACAGCGACGCACGACGATCGAGGACGATGGAGAATGAAAAAGCCTTATAAAATTAGCACAACACTCGAGGTTGGCGATGGATGTGGATGGGAACTGACAGAATTATAAGAAGGTTTAAGTTAACGTGCAGTCGACGCGTCGACAATAGACGGTGAAGGGAACTGGAAAGCATGGAAGTTGGTATGGCACGAATGTGAGGCAATGCATGAGGGTGGGGACTGACTGGATGGTGTAGCTGGCCGTCTCCAATAAGCAACGATGGAACTGGGAAGGATTGGACGTTAACATGGTGTTCGTGGGCAGTGATAGTGATAGTGATGCATGGAAAGGCAAACTAACTGGGTGTGATGCAGTCGTCGCGTCGCTGGTGGACAACAAAGAATCGAGAAGTCATGCAAAATCAGCCTGACATTCATCGAGAGCGAAGAGGAGGAGACTATTCAAGTACTGTACAAGTAGTACGTTGTCCGCGAGGTTTGATGGAGAGCATGGTGTAGTGCGAGGGGGTGGCTGGTGCACTCCGTGGGAGATGCATGGCGAAGTGACACTTGGTAACGAAGTCGCGGTAATGCGCATCGATCTTTGGGGCTTTCTAGGCCTGCACGGTAAGCGGATAAAAAGGAGGCACACATTGGGTACCGGGGCAATGGCTGGTCGCCGGCAGATACGAGTCAGCCACCATGGGGGTGAGGCTTGGCCATGACAAACCAGAGGAGTGAGTACCTATATTCAAGTTTACCTATATTCAAGTTTACCTATATTTAAGTTTACCTATATTTAAGTTTACCTATATTTAAGTTTACCTATATTCAAGTTTACCTATTAGACGTATCTTGCGTATATTTGATGCGAATACATCAGTGTAAATGATCCAACCAAAGTAATTACTAAACCTTTACCTTGTTTGCCACTATGCTAAGCTGCTTCATCACTCCTTTCATGAACGAACCCAGGCCCCACACGCCCATGTTGTGTAGTCGGACCATGAAGGCTTCTCCTTGCTCTAGCAATAGTGCATTAGAGCTGTCCAAAAGCTTTGATTGGAACATCCGCTCGCCGTTTTCAACAATGGTCCAATGAGCCCAGAGCTCGTGTACAGGGCCCTGGGTGCAAATACTGAAGAACAGTGGTGGGTCGTTTTCCGAGGTTGTGGACGAATCATGAGATGCTTTTACGCTGCGGTTCACTAAATCATCCAGGTCAAGCTGTAACTGGAGTGCACAAGCCCCGGCGACAGAAGCTTGGTTCTCTGCCTCGAAGATTCGTTTGCCGGTCGAGTAGGCTTTGCTCTCAACAACGGCAAACGGGAACGTGAGATTTCTGGCGCGTAGTGCCGGTACTGGTAGTAGCATTGGTCTCATCGGTCCATCTGGCTCGCGTTGTATCATCTTGTCCTCAATCCAAAACAGAAAGTCTACCGCATCGCCCTTATCAAAACTTTGCGATGCGAGAGCAGCGACAAGAGCCTCGTGTTTTATGCCTATGGAGATGTCAGGGCGAGGGGTTTTGATCAAGGTTGCCTGAAGCGTTGGAATCAGCGGTGTGCTCGATTCTAAGTCATCGTTAGATGGCATGAAAGGACGTGGATTGGTCATGGAGGATTGAGGGGCAGATGGCGCTCACCGATGGACTGCTGCTGGCTGTTTTGTGATGGGCCAAAGACCAAGTCAACGTCTGGTTGCTGGACACCGGCGAGTAAGCTTGCATTGAAACGGGGCTGAAGTGGGGCTACTGGTTTTAATTCAGTTCGCCAATCTGCTTGTTCATGCATGCAGAGATTCTCAAGTCGCAAAGCTTCGAGGGCATTATACAGTGGACGGATGTAGTCATTCTCGCCAGCTAGAGCCTTGACATTGTCAAAGTACTTCTCGCGAAGTTGGTGGGCTATGGCGCGGAGTCGTAATCGGCGCTCGAAGGACACCTCGGCGCCAATGATGCGGTTGATGGCGGTTTGAATGTGATTGGGTGGCTCAGCATGCATACGTATCCGGACCATGGCAAGGTTTTTGCTGCGGTAGATGGCGTTGGCGTTGGAGGAGCGTTGGCTTCGTTCGGTCCCGGTTTCTGATGGGGCTGAGGAACGCCGTGACGAGGTGCGTTTGAGAGTTGGAGCATGCTTGGTGGCAGAGTCCATGTCTCCTCCATTCAACATTCTTAATCTTGTCAAGTTCTCTTCAGACAGCTGGTGCACGGAGCGAGGGAGTTGTGGCGGCTTGGTCCCAAATGCAAGAGAGGCCTTGACGTCCCCTGGAACGAGCTTTTGTTGAATACAGGGGCGATCTCGAAGCTGCCCCAAATTGCACACGCTCTCCTGGTCATTGACTTTGGCTTCGAGTTCGGCTTCGTCTTCAGCGTCTTGCTGATGCCTCCGCTTGGTGCCCGCTAGCTGCGATGTAGACGGAGGAGGAGTTGCAGGTAGACGGCAAGGTTGGCGTGGGGAGGAGAGTTTTTGCGTTTCTTGTGAAGAGTGCTCGCCTCCTTGTCCGTCAAGTTGGGCGTCAAAGTCTTCTCCCATGCTCGAGGGGCACACATCTTCTGGCTTGCGGGGTTCGATTGGAACACGTGCTGAGGAGCGCTGCCGTCTGGAGCGGGCAATCTGAGAAAGACGTCAATATAGGAAGAGTGGGACGTGGCTACAGGCATACGTTACTTTCAGTGCCAGCGTGCCATGTGGATTGTTGCCTGCTACTGCTGGTGGCGGTAGAGTTGGGGCACTGCTCCGAAGGCGTCGAGGGGGAAACGCGCGACGGGCAGTGCGGCTCTGGAGACATGAGGACGCCTCGTGAGTGAAGGGCGAGTATGGGAGAATGTTGGATGCTGGAGGGAGCTGAGTATGGGAGAGTGTTGGTGGGGAACTTGAATGGGGCAAGCGGCGCGATCGCGATCGGGAGCTTTGACGTTCCAAGCCCGATCCCGATGCTAGCGCTGGCGGGCGGTACGGGTACCTTTCCCCCCGCGTCCCCATCTCCACCATGACTTCGTATTCCTCCACATTTCTATTGTCCATCATTGATAACCCGCCTTGGCCCTGTGTCTTGTGGCTGAAGAGGCCTGGACAGCACGTGATGAGATGCGCCATTGCTCTGCCGCTTTGTTCGTCACTCTTGAACATGGTGGACTGTAGCCTCTCATGAGCGAGTTGGACTCACAACAGTGACTGAAACGTGATCGTGTGTCCGCTGTTACCTGGAGAACATGGAGCCTGCTTTGGAGGTAGTAGCCTGCCCTTGGCTCATGACCTTTGAAGTGTTGGCTCGCAACTCATTCATAAATATCTCAGACTGCCTACTATAAAGTATCTCATCGCTCCTCACACACCTGGCTGCAACCTTGTCAAACCGCCCGCCGTCCCTGCTCTACATCAACCAGTCTTACTTTACTCCTTTCCTCATCACCACTTCCTCATCACCACTCCATCATCACCAACAAGCCAAGAGCCACAATGGCAATCCTCGACAACCCTCAGCTGGTTAATGGTGTCAACTGCCCGACATGCGGTTACAACAACATCTCGGGAAGGACCCATTGCGACGGAAAGAAGAGCGATGGAGAAACATGTGGCACAGCCCTACCTGTCGTTGTGTAAACCGGTCAATGATTGTGGCTAACAAGTGGATTTTGTTGGAACATATGGAATGAAGAGACTTCAAATGTATCACGTCATGTCTCCCAGTCTCTTCAGTCTCTTCTAGAGGCTGGAGCATGTACATATCATCATCATGGAGGGCTACTTTACTCAATCAATCAACTCATCACTCTCTCAAACCTGTGTTCAATTCATGTGATTCAATCTATTTGTTCATGATAAGGAGCTTTGCAATGTGCTCCAAGATGGACGACATCTCTCTCGCTCTTAAACGGCCTTCCAATACCATCTCGCCATGTTGCTCAAGCTGATCCATATCCCCACCATGAGCACCAACTATTAGTGACATCAAGGAAGCCAGCCTGTCCAAGACACTCCTGAACCCTTTTCCTCCACGCATGAGGATCAATTGTGCGTGAAGCGGACAGGTCTAACGCGCTAGAGACTCGAAACTTGGTCCGAATCCAATCTCGAGGGACGTAGCCAGCAACCTCAAAATCAATGACTCCGATAGTTCCTTCCTTTGGTTCTTCCTCGACAATAAGATTGGCAGGTCCCAGCTCGAGATGGGCGAAGACCAACTGTGAACAGTCCATTCCCAGCTCCAAGCACCCTGCCAAAAGATTCTTGGAGCTAAAATCTTCCTTCCCAGTATTCTTAATAAGGTAGCGATCTGGGATGCCCCTACCGTCGACACCGCCAACCCTCTCTCCCTCCCATTGTGCCATTTCTTGACAAATTGCTACCACGGCATCGGCATATCGTCTTCGCCAGTATGCGTTCAGTTTCGGCCAGGCAGCGTCCAATGTCTGGCCCGGTAGCCGCTGAAGGAAGAGGTAAGATCGATTCTTATCGTAAGCGTGATAAAGAACTTTGGGCGTCTGAAAGGTGGGGCGCTTCTTTTGCACGAAATCGAGAGTGACGGCTTCCGGTGTAACTCCCTCCTCGAGGTACCTGACCTTGCATATAGCCGAGTTCCCAATAGCCCATACGGCAGAGGCGTCTCCCGCTTCGTGAATAAGTTTGATGTGCGGACTGTCTACGAAGGCGGAAGGAAGGTGGTTCGGACAGGCTGTGATTGTGTAACTGGAGCCATCAACTGCATCTATCCATGTGGTTGTCTTTGAACGAACTTGTGAGCGAGATAAAACAAGATTACCGATAACCCAGGTATTCGAAGTGGCTTGCTGAAGGGACTTGTTGATGTGGTTTTCGCCCCATCCACGCACCACCACCATGTTGCATCAATTTCGAGCGAAGGAATGATTGTGTCTTGCGTATGGTAGGGTTGAGTTGCCTGTGAGGAGTTGCAAGTTTGCGCGACCGCTGTACCGTAGGTTACCACGGTTACTAAGGAGCTGGATGCTATGACCACTTCTGCCAAGACTGTATGACGTAATGGCCACGCTCTCGCCAAAGCCTGGCAGCGATGCATCCTGCACGTTTGACTGCCAAAAATGGCCCTTTCTTCACAGATGGGTCGAGAACGTGCGCCACACTTGATGAACTACTCATGGAATGGCAAGGTAAGAATACACTAGCATTGGAATTCCCGCCAGCCATAAGCTCGCTAACCAAGCGGTTCAGCCCAGGCCCTGAAGCCTTCCGCCAGACAAACTCTACTTATCTCAGGTAATTTCTTTGTCAGACTTGTTTGCTTCATCATCTCCCTCAACGTTGTCTTCCTTCCCAACAGCTGATGTCTCGTTAATGTGGGTCTACATGAGGAAGGATATGAGTCCGGGTCACGGGCAAAACTTGCGTGAAACAAGACACGATGGTTGACCTGGCGTTTGGAACGGGTAGATCACCAGTAGCATGGAGGTGGTGATTACAGATGATGTCAAGGTCATGTACTCGGAATTGAACATGATTATTTTGCTTACCGTGGTATGAATGAACTGTATTGTTGTGCTGAACGGACGATTCACGGTCGACGTAATGCACAATGTCCAAGGTGCAACTTAACTTCAATGCGAGGCACATTGTGATTAGATTGAATGCTTCACTACGCTCTTTGTATGCAGCCAATGCGTAATATACTGCATGCTCACAAAGTGTGCATTAACAATCGTTGCATTGAAAGGACTGCGAGCGTATAGTGAACGTCGACCTACTTTGTAAAATTCTTTATGCTCGACTCGGCACAATATATAAAGACGTTTTCTCCCTCAAGATCCAATCCCTTGTCATATTGGTTGACGTAGCAACTATCCCACGTCAAGTTGTCTCGTGGCCAATCACCCTTGGTCGCTTCGTAAAGAGCCGTGCGCCGATTGTCAGCTTACCATCAAGGTGGCCATCCCTTTGAAAACAGTGGTACACTGAGCTTCTCATACACCACAACCATGAAATCAGCAACAGGCAGCTTGCTCGTGTTTGACGTAGATGAATCGGAGCAGGAGTACATTAGCAGGATGGAGGCACAGAGTGGCAAGTACCTCTCCAGAACCTTTTGGAAATGACGCTGACCATGCACAGATTGCGCCTTTTGGACCACCTATGATTGCACGTACGAAATGAGCGATAAAGCCTTTAAGAAAACTTCTCGACTTCCGTTCAATATCAAACGCAAGGATGGGACTGTTTTTGAATGGCGGAGAAGCTGGTAATAGCCAATGTTTCCCCCAAAGGGCTTAGCGAGTGCTGACTATTGACAGGAACCATGAACGCATTGCGAACGAGGCCAAAGCTTTGGAAATTATTTTGCAAAAGACCAACATACCCGTTCCGCGCCTGCTCAGTTACGGATCACTTCCAGACGGACGCCAATACCTGATAACAGAGTGCATTGATGGCGTCATGCTGAGCTCGCTTGCTCGTAGAGGTTGCTCATTGCCCGAAGAGAAGAAGCACACAGATTCGACACCATGTCCGACGTGTTTAGACACCGCTTACTCCAATGCTACCGATTTCATTTCACATGTCGTATCGCCTCAGCTCAAAAACTTGACTTCCCGCTTCCGCGGTATCGACGGCTTTGTTATGCCGCCCCGCTGGCTCAGCCCGGACTGCCAGCCTCCATGGATAGGGAAGCAGTCCTGGAGCACTCTTCCCCTTTCACAACCGGAGTATGTTTTCCAGCACGGCGACCTTGCGGCACACAACATCATTGTAGATCCAATCACACTGCAGGTCAAAGCCCTGATCGACTGGGAGTATGCTGGGTTTTACCCAGCAGGAATGGAGAATTGGACTGGAACATTAAGCCGGAATGTGTTCAGTGTGCGAGATGACGATACAGCGCAGTTGATTAAGCGCTTTCTCGCTGCTGAATATGCAGATTCTTATCATCAGTGGGGCAACAAAGCACAATTATGCAAACTGATCGAACTGGGCAAACTTCCATTCCCAGATGAATCGAGCCAGGCAGCATTGGAAATTGGGTAAAGATATTGTTTGATTCATCGTATCCTGCTCTACTAGACTGATTTGTAGAACTAAACTGTTACAATGCATAGCATCCTACTTTTTTGGTGGGTAGTAAGGGACAAAGTCCGTCCCAAAACATTGTGCGCACTGTGAGATTGAGTACGTCACGACCGCTTGACAATTCGAGCACATCTTCCTATACTCGTCTGCCATTGTGATATTGTTTAACTTGATAACATTAGAAAAGCTCACAACGACAATAGACATACTTACTATGAAACGCCCTCAAGTTGGCCAAGTACGGTAACTGTATAGGTGCGGAATCGGGTTGGACTTTGACTTTGACTTTGACTTGGATAGTTGGCGCAGCCATCGCGAGTCCAGCGTCCTTTTTATATTTGCGAGTTGGACCAGATATACAACCGCTCAACTCTTCTCAAGTACGGCTTGGTGTACATACTTATGACCCTTGGTTGTGCTCGCAGTTGCTGTACAAGCCCATTGGATGGAGATAAAAGGGCCAAGTGACTGATGCAAGCCTGGTTCGTAACTGCTCACTTGCTTACCTTGCCCAGGCGTCAATCCAATTTTCTGTACAACCAAGGCTGTGGTTTTTGTAGGACGCCACGATCCTTGCGTACCTTGCGTTGCCCAGAACCCAGTCCTATTGGCTGGATTGCGTCCCGTCCGCTTTACCCGTCCTTGGAACTGTCCCAGCTTCGTGGTCAATCTCATAAAGAGGAGCGATATTGTCAGGATGGCACGAAAAGGAGAGTGATATTAGGTATGGGTTGAACTCAAGGTTTGTCACTCCGTTGATTTATTGCAGCTCACAACAGCTGACAATCCATGCGGGGACCGTGTCTCGAAGAAGACTATTGGCAGTACTTACAATCTTACTACGTCTAGTGCGGGCAAGAAGCTGTAATGCATACTGGGCAATACCAAAACCCAAGGACGTACGGGAAAAGGCATTGAAAAAGGGTTAAGAGTCCAAGAGAAGGGCCACATCAAAAGTGCCAGAAGATTTGGAAACGGCGTTTGGTATGGAGGACGCGGTTATGTTCGCGGATTTGATGGACCTTAGCCCTGATGAGATAATCTTTCACTCTGTCACGCATTGGGCAATTCGCTATTCCAGGATGCACAGATCGATAGATTGACTACTGATGGAATATTGAACGTATCGAGTATCGACTCAGAGCTTGCGGGCTGCGGACTGGGCATACGACAGTGGCTTTGAAGACGTTAACCAATTATGGTACTGCGTCCACGAGGCATGCATTGTGAGTAACGACGTTTGATTTTGGCTTGATCTCCGAGAGAGAGATAGCAAGGGGGGTCTGGTGATGTTTTGGGTTGAGGGACTTGAGAATCAAACGCGAAGCAGGCCACTTCCCACGTGCTCACGTCAATACAGTCACTTCACCAAGACTTCCACTGCAGCAGGTCACAGCTCCCTAGCCATGTTGATCGTAAGTCCAAACTCAGGCATCAACATGGCTGAGGCCAATCCTGCCAGGTGCTGGGAGATTGAGCGGTTCTTTTGTCGAGAGAAGTGATAATGCTTCTGTGTTAGACGGCGGATTAGTAGTTTCATCCATCACCATCCCGTACATCAGGCAGGCTCACGGCAAGACAGCTGTGAAATTCGTGTGGCTGCACTCAGAGAGGCTCCAGGGTAATCCTTTCTAGTAAGTATATTGGTAATTCAAAAACATTAACATAGCTCCAGCCGCACGCGTACCCCAACTGGAAGAGTGCGATGAGGCACCAATATTTCCATTGTACTAGTACAAAAGCCCACTGACTACCCCCTCGTAAAGTGCTCTTTACGGCAACACGTCACTACTTTACATCCATATAGCTTAGCATGTCCACATCCCCCTCGGGAAGCTCGAGATAAATTGGCCCACATCAACGGACGCAAACCAACACCAATCAAGGATCCAGCGCAGCATCGGAGTTCAATTACCACCTTCAGAGTCCGAGTCCTTAGGTTTTTGTCCATCACGGCGATCCATATCAGATGGGTCTGATGTTCGTAGTACAAGGTTGAGTGCTGCTGATGCGGCGGAACCTGGAGTTCGCGGGACGGAGGTGCATCGTTCGCTATCAGAGTTGGCTTTTGATCCGCTCGAGTGCGGTGTGAATTTGGGTGATTCGTGGAGAGTCTCGGTACCACGTGCTTTTCCTGTGTGTTCCATGTGTTCAATGGGCGATGGGCTCGCTGATCGACGGCCAGGCGCCCTTCTGCGTCGTGGAGCTGGTGGTGGTGTACGAGGACTCGGCGGAGGGCTTTGTGCTGGAGTACGCGGCAAAGAATCGTTGTCTGCTGTTGTGTTAACTTGAGCGGAAGCAGATATTGTGACACATACTACCACTCATGACCAAGGACAAGATGCATGCAAGAGTGAGTTGGGGTTGGAGAGCTTCTCTACATTACGGCTCGATGATTCGCATGACTTAAATACAAATTGTCAAGCACTTCGTTGTGATTGCTTCTGCTATCAAACTGCACTTGGATCAATTGCTATCTGATTTGCCTACGCAAATGGGCGACATGGGTAACGTCACCTACTGCGAAAGGAGACAAACCACGGGTACTTTGAACTTCAATCACATTCGAAATGCAACAACGTCTACTTGTCAAATTTGCTTTGTTTGCATCCATAGCTTAAGAGAGCATCCGAGGAATAAGCCTCGCGTCTCAGAGTTTAAGATTACCACTCCCACGGTGTTCTTTATGGCTGATCAACAGCAAACATCCTGTTCACCTGTTATGAGCACCTCCATCTACAACATTATCCTATCAATGCAATTTTCGATTCAAAAGATCTGTTGAGCACTGCATACTAAACTATGGATGACTTCCGAGGGCTCCTATCGCCTATATGGCTGCGTCAGTAGCAGATGATGTCGCAGCGACAAAGCTCAGCACCTGCTCTTCAATCACGCAGAGACCTTACTGCGAATTATTTGCTGAAGTTGATATTCCATAGCGAGGCTGAATCCGATCCCCATCTGAATGATCATATATTGCTCATATCCTACTCCTTTTCCAAAACGGTGCGCATCGAAGAGTATCTTTCACTCCCAAATCCGAGCTTGCGCCTTGGAACCCTTCCCACCGCATCAACGGAAAGCGAATGTTGAAATTGATTGAGGACTTCACAGCATGGTCCGATTTTGCCTACAAAACTCTTCAACCACAATACGGAGACATCCTCACTTACGACAGCAAAAGCCTAATTCCACCTCTTCTATTGAAGCCAATGGAGAGAGTAATGTATTCTGAGAAAGAGCTACAGCTTAATCCGTTGAAACGCGACATCATATGAAGAGTGAACAATGCTCTCGAGGTCGCTTGCAGAGGGGTCAGCAAGATCGATCGGATAATTATCGACCATGGTCCCGTAATCGCCTGTGAAACCAGATTTCAGGCCAATTACGCGTCACCTTCACCGGATTGGGTGGGGACCCAAACTGCACGGGATCCCGACAGAGTTCTGTATGGGGAAACCAAGTTGTCATCAGTTTTCACCATGGCGAGCGTTCTCGTAGATACACACAACGCGAGCTTTCACACGCCACTTGAACAGTTGGGACACTACTGCCTCACAGCGGAAACAAGATATGGATTTATCATGACTGACAAGGAGTTTGTAGCGATTCAGGGGCGCTTAGAAAAGACAAACAACGGTACAGCACGCAATCAGCCTCGTCGGCCAACAGTGCCGGTCCGTCAGTCTGCCGCGACCTCGTCGCTTCAATCTATGGCGGCCGATATGTCCCTATACTCGGACGATTCACAGGACGCGGGATATTTGCTCGATGAATATAGCATCATCCTACGGTTCGCAACGAGATCTCTTTCTATTAACCCTGGCCTCTTTTAGTTGAGCTTGATGGCTTATGGCCCCGATGTGACACGAAGCTCAGAGACAAGTATAAGCCATTGAACAGATAGAAGAAGGTCAATGGATATCATTCCAACAACACGAGTAGCGGAGTGTTGAAAGCCTTGAAGAATGGTCAGATTAATTGATCGATTGGCGTGTAGCATACGATGCCGAAGGTTGCAAATATTTCTACTCTGGCGCCACGACAACGTATAGGCAAAAAGGTCAAATAATAAATCGTGTTTTTTTATGTGTATAACAAAGAAAAGTCAAATGGATGGGTAGCACCCTGAGGTGAGCTTTTCATGATGCCTCAGGCTTCGTTTCCTTATTGCACTTTCCCTATATGATCCATGGGAAGAATGCGGCACACCAAGATCTATGCAAATGTCAGGGATACCGCGGATCGTCTTCAACATCCACTCCATCCATTAGACAGCTATTGATCCGATTTTGAGATAGACACACCCTCAATTCCCAGCCATGATCTCATCAGTGCCATCATATGCAGCTGTCTTTGCACATGATCTGGACACCATTCCTCCTTCTTGATGAGAGGCTTTACAACCCCATTATAACATTGCCAGTGAATTTGTGTGCGCCGCATCGTTGCACAGACGGTATGAGACGCCAGGACTTTCGAGATATGGTGCTTTCAAAGCCTACCCAGCCATACGCGGACATGTCTTCCAACAAAGAGACCATGTCTTGACAGCCTGAGACTTTTTCGTGAGTCTCCGACACACGAGTTTTGATAGTTTTGAAAAGCTTGTCTTCGTGTACGTGAGCCCACTTGTCATACGGCAACGCGGGTTGAGATGGTGGGACGCTGGATGGGTCTGAGAAGTGCGTCTTGTAATATGCACACGAAGCATAATGCAAAGCCTCCTTTTCGAGAGGCCATATCTCATTGTGACTAAGGGTCTTTTCACTATAAAAGAACTACTGACAGTTGAGCTCAAGATTTGCAAAACATATCCTCATCACATACCAGTTTCAACGCGATTCTCTTGTCACTTCTTGGGATGCTGCATCTGAACACTACCCCTCTTTTCCGCCTCCAAGATAATCTAGAATATTCAGCTCTTCAACTTGGCAAGGGTTAGGCTTTGTCGCTTGACTTTCATCAGTGTGCGAAAGAAAATTGCCGAGTTGCGGATCGCAGACAACCTCGGCTGCATCGATGACCCTCGAAAGCATCTGGTCTTGTTGGCGGAACGAAGTGGCAGGGAGAAAAGCTGTCTTTCGCAGTCAGGCAGAGGGGGTTGAGAATACATTTAGCCTTGACAAGGCACATTCAAGTCACACCCAGCCACCTGGTCTTTGTGCCGCCGCCTTGGCCGTAAAGAGAAAGTGGATATTGTCGCTGTGTAGTAGCATCACCAAGCGGGGAGCCTGTACACAGCAAATGCAACGCCACGGCAGGTGAAAAGAAAAGCACAGCCTGAAGAGCACCAACGAAATGATCGACAGCTTTGGCAATATCCTGGGAATCTCAGTCACAGGGTACCTAACATAGGAACAAGTAAATGCAAAAGAACGCGTTACTATCTTCGTAGAACGAAGCTCTTGCGCTATGATTATATTTTGAGTTCTTCGTCCAAGAGTGTCTTATCACCGTGTATGTCTCGCTTTGCAGTAGATGACGTTAGCAATCTATGTATACTTAGAGCTTTTATTCATGTAGGCAAAGACAAACCCTTATTATTCTTTGTACTCTTTTCTATATCTAATAATAGGAGTATATCTCCTCTATCGTGTTTCTCGACTATAATCCTCCCTTCTTGATATATATATAATGTTATAGTAGGTTTATAATGTTATAGTATGTGTATAATATTATAGTATATAATATTATAATAAGTTTACAATATTGTAGTACGTGTATAATATTCTAGCATACAATGTTATAGTACGTATACAATATTATAGTACCTGTATAATGTTCTAGCATACAATGTTATAGTACGTATACAATGTTATAGTACGTATATAATGTTCTAGCATACAATGTTATAGTACGTATACAATATTATAGTACCTGTATAATGTTCTAGCATACAATGTTATAGTACGTATACAATATTATAGTACCTGTATAATGTTCTAGCATACAATGTTATAGTACGTATACAATATTATAGTACCTGTATAATGTTCTAGCATACAATGTTATAGTACGTATACAATATTATAGTACCTGTATAATGTTCTAGCATACAATGTTATAGTACGTATACAATATTATAGTACCTGTATAATGTTCTAGCATACAATGTTATAGTACGTATACAATATTATAGTACCTGTATAATGTTCTAGCATACAATGTTATAGTACGTATACAATATTATAGTACCTGTATAATGTTCTAGCATACAATGTTATAGTACGTATACAATATTATAGTACCTGTATAATGTTCTAGCATACAATGTTATAGTACGTATACAATGTTATAGTACGTATACAATGTTATAGTACGTATACAGTGATACATTCGTATAGTATATAAATTTGGCTAAAAATCTTCCTTTTATTCTTCTATTAACACTCTTACTAGCTTCTTACATGCTACACTCTGATACTTAAACAACAGTCTACTCTTATCCAACTGAATACTTCCGGAACGATAACTATCGAACTACTTTACCCTAGGAAAATGTCAACCCTAGATAAAACCTACTTCTCAACATCTTTCGAGTTTACAGACGGAACATGTCTTGCCCTCGCTACTATGGCACTAACACAACTACAGCAAACAACGCCGACAAATAAAGACATAGTAGCCTTACCAGTACAAGATCATGGTCGCTTGCTTTCTTTGCGATATCTATTAACTGAACTCGCCCAGCATTTTCGCGGCTTCGGACGAGAACCAAACTGGAATGGTATTGCGGCAGATCTAATCCACAAACTTACGTACTACGCAATGCAGCATTACGGAAAAAACTTAGGCGACGTGAATTTCTACTACCTAGGTATTTTGGAAACATTCCGTCAGAAAGTCCATAACAGCACTAACCAACACCAATGCGACAACAAATTTAGTGCTAAGAATATGCACCAAGCTCTTGTAGAGTTGGTAAAGAATACTACTGAGCACGAAGTAAAGCAGATGTATCTGTCTTGCCTCAAAGCTCATAACGGTACTCACAATAAATCGACACTATTGGGTTGGTTCGATAAATCCAAACCGTTGAAATGGAACGACTATAATCAATATTCTCACCGCATAGTTGCACGGATTCTAAAGAAGATTTTAGGCATGTTCGAAGAATTAGACGAATTTCTTCCTGGCAAACCTTTTTCGAGCGGGGATAGTAGCACGGCGATGGCAAGCTGGTTTTTTAACCCTCTAAGCAACCAAATGTATGCTATCCAAGAGCGTACTATATGCGGTATCTACTTGGCTACTCTTGTAGACCCATCATGGGCCTCAGCTCAAGTTCAAAATCACTGCACGTCCTTCTACAAGCAAGTAGCATCGCTATTTTCCTACGAATCCCCGCTGCTAGATGGATCCCGGCCAAAGCTCGGCCTCTCCGAGTACCCTGAGTGGCAGGACAAGATGGATAACACACCTTCGGAAGAGGATCCACTATGGCAACAGTTCAACCCGGGCATCAAAATTGACTTGGACACGAATGTAATTGCGTAGAGCTTTGTGATGGAATGTTAGGCCGCCTAACCTAGAGTACTAGGCCAAAAGTTTGGAAATGCAAGCAATATTACCCCAAGACTGCCCTACTTTACATCTTAATAAGATCAGAACCTCCTAATAAAACCGTATTGAAACAACGAAAAGTATAGTAGTATATCTGTTTATTAGAAATATAAATTATTAAAGTATAAAAAAATTAATGTATAGATTTATGTACGAAAAGCTAAAAGACTAGCTTTTTTACAATATCACTATAGGACTATGCCTGTTTTTTTTTAAGAAATTTAACTAGCTAAGAGAGAACTATTTTAATTATTCTCTACTAAATTATCTATAAAATTTTAAATTTAAGGTTAATTATATTTCAAATTAAAGGTTAAGGCTATATTAAAATATTGACCTTTCTAAACCTCTGAAACAAAACTATGTTTGCTAGCATACTTCACCTTCACTTCACCTTAGCTTTCTTCACCTTCACTTTCACTTCGCTTTTAATTTGCCTTTCTACTTGTAGACTAGTAGAGGTCTATATAAATAAGCCTGTCCCCCCCTTATATGACTTAAAAACTTGACGTACAACACAATCAAACAAATCCACAACATGGATCATTCAACTCCACCCCCAGCAGAAGCAAGCGACCAAGCCACACTAGCAGCTGAAGCCTCAGACGAGGCATGGGCCTTGGAGGCCCTTTACAAAAAACCTCTGCCAGATCTGATAAATTTCGATCCGTATAAAGACTACGCAAAACTAGCCGTGCACATACAGGATCTCGCGTCGCAGCCAGACTTAGTCGTCAATGTCTGCAATGTTATTGCTACATACGCCAATGCAACAAACAAAACATCATATATTCAAAGTGAGGATATCACAGACGAGGAAAAGAAAGAATACGAGAGTGGTAGTACCCTGAGCCTGGCGAAGAAGCAATGGAAGGCTTCTGGAACGATTGGTCTTATCACGTCTTCTCTAAACGATGCGGTCAGTTCGAATAATGAGTGGCATACGGTTGCGGTAGCCCGTCTCGGAAATGAGCTTTGGGTTCACGATCCAGCATACCGCCATATGGAGGGAAAGCGGCTTCGCATGGAGCAAGTTAATGGGACCAGGCTTGTGTATAAATTAGCATTGATGTCTCCGTCGATTAAGGGGGCGTGGTTTCAAGGCCCCCCAGAAACTCACGAATTAAACCAACAAGACTGTATGGGAAGAAGCACACAGTGGCTTCATGCAGTGCTGGATGGGAGCCTACCATGGCCGCCGAATGCCAATTCTTCAGGCGGCGTATGGACCTGGCACCACAGGAATTGAAAGGGACTCATGTATCTATTATTGTACCATACTATACTACATTTTCCTTGCTGGTATAATACTGATCTTGTTTTCCTGGGCTACAATAAAAGGTTTCGTGCTGTGTGTAGCCGTGTCCGTGAAGTTGCAAAGCCAACTGTGCGATCCGACCTTTGCGATGATCGCTCAGAATACAAGCTTCGCTATTCAGGCTCGCTAGGGGAGAGGCTTTGATGAATGCTACCAACAATGTATTACGTGAAAGTAACCACTGACCTTTGGTAAACCTTTGCGCGGTTTAGCCATAAAGCAACGTCTAATGATACTGTTACTCTATTACCGATATCATTGACACTTCTTCTAAGATATGAGCGAAGCAAAGATGCAACAATTAGGTCCTCAGCCCAAGTCAGCGTTTTAGGCGAGATGTTTAAGGTGCTATGACAAGCTTACAATTGCACGTTTAGTAAGACCTAAGGTTATTATCTCAAGTAAGGCTTCCGTTTGAGAGAATACAGCAAGACATTATTCCAATATTGATGAAAAAGTCACGGTCTTTACCGAACGGCGGGCCTGAGGCCGAGTTCCAGCTCGAGCTTTCTGAGCCGGGCAGCATTGTGTTTAGAAATCATTTCAGACATTCATTGACGGTGAGTAAAGGTGCTCACAGGAAATTGACCCGAGAGGCTGCTGGATCGATATGCATGTCTTGATAGGACACGCAATCAGCAGAACCACTTGAACGATGAGGTCTTGTTCCAATAAAACATTGAAAACAAGTACATTTTTTCCTTTCTTGTCCCTTTTATTCGCCCAGATGATGCATCTTGCCTTACATGTGTCTCAGAACGATGGAAGAGTTCGAAGACGAATTGCATGCAAATTAGATTATTGCACCTCCAATACATGATGAGAGTGGATTGGGAATTGAAAGTGAAAGAAATTTAAACAGAGATGCGGTTGAGAATGAAGGAACGAATCTCAGCTTAGCTATTCATACTGCTGCGACTGTCGCTACGCTCCTTTCTATCGAGAACAGCGCCTGCTTGGAAAATCCCTGCATTTGAGCTTTCAACGTTGACCGAGCGACCTGCCACTTTCCATTTGGCGTTGAACTTTGGCGCTGCCAATATGGCATCTCGGGATTCTGCTGCTGATGTGGCTGCTTTGCACTTTGCAGTGCCCATTTCTCTGATGAGTGCTGAAAATCGCTTGTGGTGCTGGTGAAGCATGGGCCAACAACCCCATCCGCCAGCTCCGCCAGTCCATCCTCCAGCCCCATCCCTCAACTCCATTCCCTAATCCTGTCCACCAACTCCATCCACCGAGCCCATCGGCCAACTCCATCACCCAGCTCCTCTATGGCGTGAGATGCAAACCCCAATTTACTGTGTATGACGAAGCAGCAATTGAAGTTTTCAGTACACTCAGATTGGTTGATAATACACTATAGTGAAGCGCGCGAGGGACGAAAGCTAAGTTTGAAAAGGAGAATTGGCGGATATCCAAGAGCTTTGTGATGACGTACTCTAGCACGGCCAGTGCAGTGGCAGTAACACCAAAAACCGAAAAACGCTCGTGTGCGCGTGGTTTGTCCTAGTCACCAACCAGATTAACAACGCTGACAGGTGGCCACTGACCCAAACCGGTGCGGCACAGCTCTTGCACGATGTTTGCAGCATTGTATTCTTGCCGAAGTAGCCGTTAATCACCACGTTTGGGCCGATGCATCCCCTGCTGAACGTGAGACCTGTCGTCAATGGCGCAAACGATGTGCAGCCAAATGCCTCGCGTTCTATGCCTCCCCAGCTCCGCCTCGCCACCTCATGGGCTCCGATACGACTTCCCAAGAACGCTCACAAAGTCATCACGGTCTGCACTCCCTATGAAGTGGCCCCGGGCCATCAGCGCTCAACTTGTAGTAGACCTTTGGGATACAGCTTGCTTACAAAAAACCCTAGGTCGCCACCCAAGCATTGCCGGATGCATGAGGAACGAAACGCCCATCGTAGCTGAATCGGCCATGAACGATGCCACGAACGTATTCATGCATAGGGAAAATGTATAAGGAAGAGAGGATGCATACCAAGAGAGAGGCTGGCCATGGGAAGAGATTGGGCATTTTGAATTTCAGTCATATTGCTCAGATGAGTCATGGACAACAGGTCAAGCTGTAGAGGCTGTGATATGAAGCATATATCACTATGCTTAGGAAGGTGCTTTGAGTCTCCGATATGCTATGGGTAAGCAGCCTTGAGCCCAATGAATCGTGGCGGTCAAGGACATCAAGGCGCAAAAGTACTTCGAGTGTTCTGCTTCCACCCTGCGTGAGAATCATCGCCTTCGAATCCTTCCCAAACCCGGTTGGACTCAGTGTTTGCCTCAAAATTGGATTGGGAACATGTTTACTCGCAGCAAGAATTGCAAGAAGTTTGGGGACAACACCATCGATTGCAAACGAGCTCATGAAAGATTGGTATCAAGCTGGACCTTTATTTGGAGAGGTGGCGGGATCTTGATATACAGCTGGTCATGTTTATTGCGAGAAAATACGAGGTTCTCATCACGAAGCTAATGGTCCTTGAGGCCGGTAGAGTATTACTTCCTTTGCATGAGACATTCATTTGTTCCAGGGATGAGGCTATGACTAGTTATGCTAGTGATTCATCGAATTATGAAGATGAGTTCACATTGATATTTCAATTGGCATTGCACTTGAAGACTACCACATTGGGCAATGCTTACCATGGGCGCAAATTGTATTCAGACACCTTTGTTGTTGATGGCTGCCATCGAATCAGCGTTACGGCGCTTCAGTGGCGTGTGTGCGTAGTGCTCTTCTACCATAGCATAGATGCCGTCATCACGCCTTGGAAGTCGAAGCATGAATTTTAACCCTGGTTGGGATCATGTCATGCGCTTACCATGATTCCATTTTCAAGTCACGATTTCTTTGCGCAGCCAGCTCACTCCTATGTCAGCATTCGATGTGGTCAAGTTCGTCGCCGGCTGCGTGTCGCCAGGCTGGTCATGCCCAGCTCGAGTGGCATAATGACGAGCCCCGCGTGGGAAAAGCTCCGGCCAACGCCTCATGCAACGCACGATCGCAGCGACCACAGTTGGCCAAGATTGAAAAGATTCAAAGAAGAATAAGAGTCAAAGTATCAACTGCGTCAGATCAATTCGCCATCATTACTGAATTACTTCATCGCACAGCCATTGCATTTGCTGCATCAAAAAGATCCTTCCACCGAGTCTCATTTGCCAACCCCATTGCAACAATATCGTCGAATCCTCGTGTCAATCACATTGCACATCAAATTTTGGACCGCACTCTTGGCAACACCGCGCGCGCATTTGAAAGATCTCTGCAGTCATTGATAAGAAACTTTTTGACAAAGTCCCACGAATACTCGTTCCACGATGAGCGCAGCCATGTCAGCCCGGCTCGAAATTGTGCACCACCTATACCTTTAAAGATCACATGGACCTTTCGCAATTCGATCACCCATGGCGATGCCTCGGTGCATTTTATGTTGGGCCATCCACAGTTGACAATGAGGTCGTACTTTGTCGCGCGCCTACACAGGATCGTTGCACCTGTTTCTGAAGGTAATAGCGATCCGAGTAAAAGGGGTTTTCCTTTCTGAGGAATGATAAGCAACTATGAGCGAATATAGTTTCGTATATGTACGGACTCTCCACGCAGGCCGCGAGAACTGGAGCGATGAGGGTAAATTGCAATCTTGAAATGCTCCTGTCGTGTCGTATCCCATACCCGCAATTGATGGCACTTGTCGTCGAGCTCAATCATGCTCATCTTGAAATCTTCCCATTCGAATTCAACAACACTGCGGCTACATCATTAGAGCCAAATTGGCCAAGTGCTTTGGAATGACACCACGGGTGCCCTCGTATTCGAGGAGCTATTGCATATGCCCGATAACGCAGAGCAAACAAGAGTGCGTCCCTAACAAGAGCTCACATGCTAGAAGCTTTAGCTTTATCGCCAGCTTCACCTGGGAATTCTGTGGTGCTGTCATTACTTCCATATCTTGTTCCCAATATTCAACAAAGTTTGCTCCCTGAATGTATTTGTTGTAGCAGTGCCTATTGATCCGCCTACTTCTCGCAATTCAGGGTGGCATAGGATGAGGCGATGGTGCAGGAAGCTGGTCGCCGTATGCAAGTTACGGCTGCATGCAAGGGATATTCATTGCCTATACTTTTCCTGGACAATGGTGAACAAAGCAGTAAGGGAACATAAATTATTCTTAAACTGAAATCAGACCTCCAAACTTTGAATGATTCATTCTTTGATGATTGAAATATGCTCTTTTTCAAATGTGTTCTAGTTTAACTGAGTATCAAATCCAAAAAGGATCTATTTTTAAATAATGTCATGACTAACAGCTTCAAGGCCACTTTACATGCAGCTATGGTGATGGAAGTTCTAGATCAGAAATTGCCATACGCTAAACGCGTGCTAGGAGATTAGAGTTAGCTCGTTGATAATGCTTGGTGATGGTTGAGCTATGGGAAGAGCGTGCCTCCGATAATGAAGCCGAATGATCTACCAAGGCATGGCAAACTGCTACAAGGAAATGCAGGATTGAGATCTCAGCGAGCACACCATGAATTCACTCTAATAACGGAACGAAGCATCATTATGCCGTTTTGTACTAACCTCCGCACTGCAATTGTGCACAAACCAGCACTCCAACCATCAATTATCTATATCTCAATGACCATGCTCAAGACATCAAAACCAACAAAGATCTTCTCGCCAGCCTTCTCAAGCCAACTAACCCAGAGCCTCAAGCTCTCACCCCGAATTATGATGGCGCTTACCGGGCCTTTGCATCTGGTCAAAACAACTTGACCAAGACCATGTTAAGGTCTTATGCAGTAATGCCTAAAAGGGTACACCAGACAAGGAAGTCGCTTGTTTTCTGACAGCGATTAGCAAGTACAAAGAGCCGATTGCAATGCCTAAGTGAGTTACAGTCACCCGGTAATGGCTCGGAAATATACATAGATAATGCTTAGTTACCTCGCAACTTGGGAGCGCCAACTACCACTATACTTGGCTTTTTCAGCATTGTGAACCAGTCAATTCCTTCCAACTGGGTCTGTTTGGTATATCAAGGCCTCCTGGTTCAGACTATACAGGCCCGCCACTCCAGTTGCGCTTCTATGGCAGACTCAGCTATTACTGCCCTTGCTACTATTCTTGTTGCATTTTCTTCACTAGGAGTTACTGCTACTACACATAAATTCTGGTAAGCATGGCAACCCTTGTCTGAGATGATGCCTAGTGCGTATTGAACCCCAGAGACAATATCACTTTCCTTAACAGCGATTTTCGATTGAAGAGGAAGATTGCAAAATATATGGCTGCGCTCTATACACAGCGCGCCTCTTCTGCAAGGAAGGAACTTTTTCGCACTGACTACATTCTCTTGGATTTCTAGCTCCTCTTTCCCAGTTGCTTGATGCCACATTCTCAATGTCGTCAAAAGCGAATTGGGGTGCATTCGGAAAGAATTCGCCACAGCTTTAGTCTGAACCAGCCAAGAAATAAAGATGAATGTTATTATTAGATATTGTGATAGGAGTATGGAGTGTTGAAATCTCCAGAAGACTCCCATTCCCGGGGCCCAAAAGCGTGCCCTATTGCCTTCCCAACACCGAAGTTTGAGGGCCTGCACACTTTTCTTTGTGCCACAAATATGGCCCAGATTTATGCAATTGATTTGACACGCCGCTCGTTATACGATATCAACTGCTGAAATACCTGCATCACTTGCACTGGAAGAGATGATATTGCTGGTACTACTAGTTAAACAATATTCACCGAGCCGCGTGCATCGTAGACGGATGGCGGCAACGACTTCAGTGACACCAATGACATGGCCATTGGTAACGTGGCCTGGAGTTGCCATTATGCTTCCAATACAAATTGGTCGCAGGTCCCATTGCTCAGATATGAATCACTCTGGGCGTATAGATGCTTATATAGCTTTGACAAATTCCACCTCATAGTATAATTGTTCACGGGTCTACGCATGTAGCAGTTTAGCTGAATTCGTTGATTTTTCTTTGGACCTGGACGGACTCATTAATTCAAGTAACGCCGGATGCCAACCTTTGGTAAAGCTGCATCGACAATAGCTAGCTTCATGAAAGGAAGTGACATCTTCAAAACACCTCCAAACTCAAAGCCAATACCTTTGCCTCGTGGTATCACTCTTACTTGCAACTTCTAAAAAATAGTTATAGCTCCATCGGCTTCGATTCTCTGCCTCCTGTACGTGAAGGATAAGATGATTATTAGGGTTTATTACAGCTTAACTTCTTACACAGGTCTTGCGCGATGTGCTCACGGGCTACACGGCCAATTCATCGATCAATACCATAGCTGCATCTAATTGCATATGATTTGCTAGATATTTACTGCATGCAAAAGCTTGTTTAATAGTAAGCCCCATGCACATTACTCTACATTCACACCCCACGACGATTACAGCGCACATGCTATAAATTAAGGGTTTCTTTTACACTGGACGAGTAAGAGATAATCACGGATATCAACGGTTATTTGCGTAGGATTAGCGATGAAATAATGAGCAAGATGCATTGCTCCTTTTAAAGCTAGAAGGTCTAAATAATGAAAGATGATAAAGTTTGGGATGAAGAGATGATCGGACGCCAGTTGAAACGAACCTTTAGGATAAAACCTCAACTCCCAACCACGCATACCCGTTTGAGTATCGCCGACTTGACTGCCTCATGTCGGTTTATCCCTTCTTCTTCTGCGGGCAGCTGCTAGTCGGCAGCTTGGCGTGAAGTCACCAATCAAAGTTCACATATCGGGCATTCACGTGATCCTCTTGCTCGACAGCTACTTGAGGCTCACGGCTTGATTAGCTTTGGTGAGGTTTTGGATGTTTGGATAGGTTCATACACCGCGAAGCCGCCGAGTGGCAGCCGCCCGCAGAAGAAGGGATACTACCTAGGCATACGATCCGCTTATGTACATTGTTGGCACATTGTTGTGAGTTGATTTGAGGTTGTTGATTATTCGCCATGACGCGAAGTTCCTCTGCTGTGCACACACACTTCCTGCGCGACCAATCAATTCTAAACTCCATTTCTTTCTACAGTAGTTGGCCATGCACCAGTCAATCAAATCTTGATATTGTCAAGGATCGCCAGGCCTCGAGGGTGGGAATGAAAGCTTTAAATTCATGGGCCGGACTGTGATCATGACCATGCACTGGCAGTAGTACTAAAAACTTGTGAACTCGTGTTATTATGCTGCATGCGCATAGCGCAGAGATTTTCCCAAGGATGCCTCTGGTGATATGGGCTCCACTCATCTTCAGCACCGCACTTTCGGCCGCGCCCAACAACTGGCTCGAGACATGCCTTGCACTAGGGTTCAAAATCTCTCCTGGACTGTCTGGATTCGCATTCTAGTTTTGCTGTATTCTATTTCTGCTGCTTCCTCACGTGGACTTTGACCACCCTTTCAATATTCGGAAAGCAAAACTGACCAACCAAACAGTCGTGAGCTTTGCCCGCTGTGAGGGGGTTGTGCCATTGTGCGGGAACAATCTTATTCTTGTTCTCGACGCTAACCTAGTGCTTTTGGGCGAGAATGACATGGCGGTTTGAGGAGAGCGAGGGTGATGGAAGACTGGGAGTGTCATGGCCAATATTGAGAGTGTGAGGCTATGATTAGAAGTGTGCTAGGAATTGCTGAGAATTGCTGGGCATTGATGGGCATTGCTGAGAATTACTGAGAATTACTGAGAATTACTGAGAATTACTGAGAATTACTGAGAATTGCTGGGCATTGCTAAGAATTGCTGAGAATTGCTGGGGATAGCTGGAAATCGCTGGGGGTGGGATGGCGGTGGTCGAGAGTGGACGTATGGTGGCCGAGAGTGTGAGTTTGAGGTTTGAAGTGGGAGTGGAGTGTAGTGGCTGGGAGTAGGATTGTGGTGGTCGAAAGTGTGAATGCCAGGTCGGGAGAAAGAGTGTGAGGTCAAGATCAGGAGCATGGCGGTCCAAATTGAGAGTGAGGTTGGGTATGTAGTGGAGGTATCGTGGAAGGGTAAAAGTATGGTGGTTGAGAATGTGAGTGTGGGAGTGTAATAGTTGAGGAGGAGTGTGTTATCACTAACATACAGCTAATATTGAGTCATGATCGGGATGAAAATCAAATCTAAGAATGGATTTTGTTCCATGAATTATAAAATATCATGTTTTCAACAACAAGTTGTAAAGCTGCAGCTTATTCGTTCATTAATACAAGCTAGGATCTTAGCTGCCATGTTAATCGTCAGGTTAGGTTATACGGCACCGCGTAAGGGGAGTGTAGAATATTATAAAACAATCTCGAAGCCTAAGCACAATGATGTACTATTATCATCCTAATATATCGATACCGTTGTGCTAGCTTTGACTATCTTATCGTCTTAGAATTTGGTTTAATCCACATAAATTAAGTTTAGAGTAACTTGAATAAAGCCTAAAGAAGTAAACACGTAAAGGAGTACGGAGTCCAGTCAGTATAATCGAAGATAAAGGCGAGAAAGGGACAGTACGGAAGGAAGAAGAATATGGGGGAGGGGAGAGGAGAGTAGAAGAAGAGGAGTGTAAAGAGGAATGAAGACGAGGATAGGTTAAAGACAAGAAAGAAAGAGAAGGAGAAGAACGACGGAAGAGCATAAGGGAGAATGGCGAAGGAGAAGAGACAGTGATAAGACATCCAAGAGATAGTGCCGAGCTGCAATTTCGGAGTTGCAGTTGTGCAAGTAGGGGATGTGAATAGCTCAGGGTTGAAGGTCAAGTTGAAGGTTCAATCGTTGGTCAGCTATCGTGGTTGATGGTTCTCCCCTCGCCTTTGCAGTACAGCTAGCTGTAGTTATGCAGAAGAAGAGGAAAAAGGTACTGTATTTCGTTCCTTTCAACCTTTTTCCAACAGCTGTTTTAATCACTCTTCATCCCTTAACTTAAGAACTTTGGAATCGGTTAGTAATCAAAACCCTATCAACTACGTAATAATGCTCTTTTGAAACTGCCCGACCTCTCTCCCCTAGCAGTGCAGTACTTTGAGAGGAAAAGGACACGACTGTACCCACTTAGTATCAAAGTCGAGCTGTTGGACGTAATTTGAAAACTCTTAGGCAAAGGCCAAAAGTGGAACATCCTACAGTCAACTTCAATAAGACAGTATGGATTTCCTTGTTCATTCGATCGCGCCATAGCGGCCTCTCTAACATTATACTAATTAACTTCACTTTAAGTTTGGGCGAGGCTATGGTAGCCTCACTTCATTTCCTTGATGGGCATCATGCTTCGGGAACATGCGATGATTTCAAGCCTAGTCTTTTCTACGTTGCAAAAGCTTTTCTTTACTACAGTATAAAGTTAAGCGAACTCTTTATTTAACAAGGGTTATTACCTTTATCACGATAGAGATCAAACAAACGTCTTAGTTTCAAATATTATAAATGCTTATAGAATTTGAGGCAGCAACCAGACGAAACTCTATCCGAATCCAACCGCGCTGGGCGTTCATTTAGGTATCAAGTAATTAAAACTACGCAGCCGAAAAAGGCGTCACAGAAGCTGGGATGCCAGTGAGGGGCCCACAAAAGTCTTTTGTGGGCGTCTCACTGTTATCCCAGCTTCTGTGACGCCTTCTTCAGCTGGGAAGCTTTAGTCCCTTGAGACCCAACTACCGTGTCTGCTACATACAAATTGCCGCGTCCACGGCCAAATGACAGCGTAGAACTTTGCCGCCGTAAAGGCTCACCACCAAAAATCTCAGATGTATGCAAGGAAAAACATATCCTCAATCGATGATGAGCACTCAGCGTACCCACATGGATGCGCGTGACAAGCTTGCAGCATTTGGTATCTTTGTGGACCATGAACTGCCACCTCCCTTCTTACTCGCTGCGCTGAACGAGAGCACAATCCTGCAACGTCGCAATGCCAAACGCGCCGTATCGTCCAACGCCAGACAACCCGTTGACCGCCGAAGCCGTGTAGCAATGCAGGCCGAGAGCAATGCCATTAGGCTCACAGCCCCATATTTGCTGCCCGTTGGAAAGGTTGACCAGGATCCGAGGGTTACGGCTGAGCCGCTCATTGTCACCCGAGAAGAAGTCCTGCTCAATCGCTTGTTCCTCTCCGGAGCCCTGGGCGATGATGGATTTGGGACGTATGCGCGCATCTCGCAACCGAGGCCAGACTCGTGTGTAGGATACGTTACGCGGCGCGAGGCTGAAATGGAAAATCCTACGGTGCAGTCAGCATTTACTGTCGACGAAGAAGCCACTCTGAACACGTCGCGACTTACCCCGTGCCTCCATTTCCCATTCTTGACAGCACAATGGAAATCGCCTCATGGCGACAAAACGCCTCGACATGCGCAGAATGAAGCCACGCGCGACGGCTCGGTGGCAGTCCATCACCTCTACTACATGTACATGACCGCGTATGGCCGAGTGCCATTGGCTGCAGACATGCCACTTTTGGTACACGACGGATTTCGACTATGGTGAGTTGTGGGAGCATTGGCGTCGACACGGTGAACATGTCAAAGAAGGTCTTTGGGTTACTGTCTTGTGTACGAGGAGGTCGTGACTTTGCGGGGCATTGTGCGGAACACTGTTCAATGAGCTTGTCAGCCACGCCTGCAGTCTATCAAGACTGCACTTCCTCTTTATACCGCCAACAAGTACAGTCCACGGGACCTTCCGTGTGTCCAAGATGAGAATATGGATATGGCGGAGGACCTTCCCAGTACGCAATTGGGGTCAACGTACAGCAGTCCTTCTGGATCCGTCATCCAAGGGATGGAGGCGCTGGATCCTGGCAAATAGTTGGGTTGGGGTAGTTTTGTTGAGAGACATTGCATGTGCCATGGCGGTGGATGGAAATGGTCGGTTCAACGAATCGAATTCGGAAAGTGCTACACCTGTGGGGAGGGCGTGCATCTCCCACCAAGGGCTCGGCAATATTGAGCTGCATGCAGGTTCCGCGCACGGTGGCTCAAATCCAGGGAATGGGACGTGGGCAGGTGGACTGCGCCCGCTGCAAGCATGAGGAGTGGCGCGTTTCAGCCAAGGTGGAGGGATTCACTACACTGTAAATTTAATCAATTGGACAACCATCCTTTCCGAAATGATCGCTTCCCATGATGCAAATCGATAGCCGTCGGTGACGTCTCGGATGCAATCCACCGATGAGCCAATTTTGCACCAGGGCAGTGCATCACTCTCCACATGCAAAACCTATCGAATGCACGGCGCTGCACCACGTACATTGTCACAACACAATTCTCAAACATGACTTGGCTGTAGGTGCTTGCATGCATGTCGCCAAATGGGCGGCAACAACGGAGACCGGAGGGAAGAGTAAACGGCTGGTGGGCAGATGGGGATTGGCTGGGAAGAGCGCTGCAGGTGGCTTAGCAGAGTGCCATGGTAGCAAGACATGTGTTGACAGCAAATCTAGACCTAAGAGAACAGTCCAAGTTGCGCACATACCTGAATGATTGAAGCAAACCTGTAGCCTAGACAAGAGACTCTGCTGCCTCATTCGCTGGTCGATGGCGGTTGTTCGATGGCGGTTGTTCGATGGCGGTTGTTCGATGGCGGGAAGAAGTGTGTTTGATGCACACCGCCAAACCTTTGCGACATGACCAATTCCCATTATGAACTGCACTGAGAATGCCAATATTGCACGTGTGGAGATGGTGGAGGTGGTGCAGATGGTGTGCAATGAATGATGGGCGATGGGCGATGAGATGGTGGGTGATGGCGGGGAGTGGTGGGTGATGGCCGATGGGGTTGCTAGTTGGCAGAGGATGAATGATAAGGGTTGATGGAGATGGAGATGAATGACGGCGGATGGCTGATAGTCGATGGTTGATGGATGGTGGCGATGGTCGATGGTCGATGGTTGATGGTTGAGGTTCGTAGACGACAGGGGTTGGTTAGTGCGGCGCGGATAACGAGGCGGCAGGCGGCAGGCGGCGCGGCGGCACGGCGGGCTGTAGCGAGGTTGGCCTGCAGCCGGCGTCGTAGTCAAAAACGCGCCATCTGCTAGTCACTACTACGCTACACTATCGCATTCCTGTCCTTGCTCTTCCTTCTGCCAACTTTTGTACATGTTATGTAACATTTGGCGGTACGGCCACCTTCTTTGATCGTTTCATTATGGAGTTTTCCGGGCTGCAGGATGTCATTGACCCAAATGCAGCTTCTGAACCTCTCACACTTGCTGCCATCCTTAGCCGTTCAACAAACCCTTTCGATTCCCTAGGTCCAGAAGACTATCCTCGCTCCCATTATGCTAGCAACTCTTCCAACTTCCAGCAGGATCCAGAAACTCCTCGCCAGTCCCATCTGCCTTTGTCAAACCCTCACGAGTCCAATTTTTCAAGAGACGTTATCAATTTCCAGCGGCCTCTGGCAAGTCCTTTCGAGTTTCATCGACCGCCAACAGACCCTCCAGATATTAAGATATCTATAGAAAGCCCTGTGGATATGAACATGTCTGAAGAAAGCCCTGCCAATGAAGAGGCATCTCCAGAAAGCCCTGTCGATGTGAAGATGTCTCCAGAACGCCTCTGCGGTTTTCAGTCGCGTCCAGAAAGTTCTTATCATTCCTATCTACCCCCAGAAAGCCCTCCTGACGCCCAGCTGCCTCCATTAGACCCGCCCGATTCCAATCTACCTCCATTAAACCCGACCGATCTCCACCAGTCTTTTACTTTCGGCGAGCCTCCTACAGCAAGGCCTGCTGTTATCCAATACCATTCCGAAACCCTTCTGAATCTCCACCAGCCTTGCACTTTCGGCGAGCCTGCTATAACAAGGCCTACTGCTATTCAACACCATTTTGAAATCCCTCTGAATGTCCGCCAGTCTTTCACCTTCGGCGAGCCTGCTATAACAAGGCCTGCTGCTATCCAATACCATTCCGAAGTCCTTCTAAATCTCCGCCAGTCATTCACTTTCGGCGAGCCTGCTATAACAAGGCCTACCGCTGTTCAACTCCAGCCTTTTACTTTCGGCGAGCCTGCTATAACAGGGCCTACTGCTGTTCAACAACAGTCTTTCACTTTCGGCGAGCCTGCTATGACAAGGCCTACTGCTGTTCAACCCCATTCTGAAAACCCTCAGAATCTCCATCAGTCTTCTCTCGACTACCGTCTAACAGAATGTCCATATTTGGGGCCTCTAGAGACGTATTGCGAGGGCTGCATGCGCGAAGCACCCCCCAGTCCGAAGCGGCCATGTTTGACGAACCTATCGCGTACCGACACAAGCACGCGGCAGGCTCTGCAAGCCCCCTACCCAGCGCCCGGTCCAAGATCTGCAAGGTTGCGAGGTCTTGTAAGCTCATCAAGTCCAACGAGCTTACCACTTGTCCCAAAATCACCCAGTCCTGCGAGGCGGTCGAGTCACACAGGGCAACCAATTCTTGCCGAACAAACAAGTCCTGCGAAACAGCCCTATCCGCATGTGCGGTCCTGCCCCGGCAGTACAAGGTCCCGCAAGAGGGCGAATCTGGTGAGCCTCGCGAGACCGCGGGGTGTGCCGAGCATCTCCTATCCATGGATCGACGACGCGGCCGCTACAAGCTCAACAAAGTTCCGGCCTGTCGAGCGAACATGCCCAAAGACATGGGGCCATTTTATGCCACATGACATGCAGCGCCTGAACAGCAACATTCGGGGCATCACACACCGAATGCCTTTGGAGATCAAGGTACGTGCTGAGACACTCGTTCCTGCTGTTGCTAATTGTTGTTCTAGGAGTTAATTCGTTCCGAATCGAGCGATGGGTTTGCCCCCTCTACTCTGATTAACGGCATGGGTCGAGACGATTTGGTATACGAGTTCAAGACACTCCAAGCTGTTCGAGATGCCGATGCAGCACTTAGATCAGACCGCGTACACGAGGCAACATGGGCCAGCAGTGTCTATGAGCCATTGCTACGGCATGCAGTCCACAATTATCCTGGACTACAATATTATAAGATGACCAATGCGCATCTTATGAAGGACCTGTACGGCAGTAACATTGAAGATACTATCCTACAGAAACACCTCGTCGACTACGTTGTCACACTCGGCCCGACCATATTGCCAGACAAAACAATCGACACACTGCTGAAAGTTTCGCCCGGGCCATTTTGTCACACCCTTAACCCAACCGCACATCCGCCCATTTGTCGCCAGCTGATCGCCATCAACGTCAACATTAGTGTACAGTCTTGCGATGATACTCGGGAGGGCTATAAGGGTCACCCTCTGTTGTGGGCAGTGGCATGTATGGATCGCATGAGGCTCTTGGCCCGCCGTCGCGTCGCCATTTCCCTTCCAGTTCTCAGGATTGATGAAAGTGCTTGGTGTTTGGATTTTGTGTGTGATCTAGGGGACAAGATCAAGGTACTTCGCACTCCCATTGGAAATACGAAAACCTTGAAAGGCTGTTACACCATTTTGCATGGCTTAAGGATACTGCTGGATTGGGCAAAAGGTCCATTCTTAAGATGGTTTGAGGAGAATATTGTCAGTGACCCAATGGCGGATAGTGACTCGGATTCTGACTGAAGGTATTATTGCATATCATCTAACTGTATATCATGTTGTAATGAACACGAAATGTTCAATTTTATATTCCTTCTTCTCCTTTGCATTACTGAGTGCATACTCGATAGATGCATTCGATGAGTTTACTGTGCTGCAGCGTCATGATGGTACGGGTGATGATACCCATTGCAGCACATGCATATGAAGCAACGTGGTGAGGACTGACCGTATCTCATCCCCGACTACACATCAATGTTAGTTCAGAAAAAACATGCTCAGGTTGCCCGCTATGTCTCTTTCGTTCACTATGTTCAAACGCAGACCTTGGACTATGGGGACGTGGGGTGATGTTTTCTTGCAGGTGTTTAGGCGGTCAGAGATGTGCTTGACAAGTTGGGCAGCGAATTAGTAGGCACTAAGGCTAGGGCTGTCTCACAAGAGCGAGTGGAATTGGCACGGTGTGCTTGATTGTGATACCTTACTACTAAATTAAAATACTTGAGACAATTATTAAAGGAAAAAGTCGTTAGGTCAATTTTCCAATTCAAAGGGTGAAATACTAGTCCAACGATGATGAATGAAATTGGAATTGTGCTTTAATCAGGCCCCCAAACGTTGATGAAAGTTATTTCAAAAAGTATGCTCCGGTAATACAGGCTTTTGTTTGGAGTAGGATGTGCAACATTGGAGGTTGGTGATCACTACTCCAATCTTGGTGTTCCCTTCCTACCCAAACAGGGGTTTTCTCAGGGTTTTCCGCCAGGTATCGCAACATTTGTCTAAAAGGGAGCTCCGGTAGTGACTCCCAATATAAGCGATGGCAGATTCCGAGCCACGGTTTGTCAGCTGGTGTTTCACGGTATTGGTATTCGAAGTTAACGGAACTGGGTTGGGGTATGAAGGTGTCGGAACGGGTTTGGGGTAGGAAGGTATAACAACGCGGCCGCTCGATCCATGATCTATCACTGTCGACCCCGGCTGGGTCCACATTTTCAGCCAGAACCACGACTTTGCCCCATGTTACAGGTGGATTGGTGTAAGGTAGATCGGTAGTTTTGTCGACGATGTCGACATACAAAGACCAACCCCGCTGCGGTTTGCACGATATTAAATCCTCTTCTATATTATAAGGAACAAACCAGGGGTCCTTGAGCTTGCCGTTGACAAGTTCGCCTTCTCGCTGCTCATGGAAATATTGCAAATTTTTCCAACATTCCCGCCCCTTGTGCTCCATCCAGGTAGACGCATGTATGTACCAAACTGCGAGATATTTTAGTCTTGAGGTCGACCGCATCAGCAGCGCGTTTATAGATGCTGGTGAATTTTGGATCTCAAGAGAAAACAATTCTTCCACCGTGCCAAGATAGGGCCAAAAATGGTTGAGTATACTCAAGCGGCATTGTGCAGATACCGCGTTGTCATTCTCAGTCCCAACAAGACACGGAAACTCAATGTCGACTCTAATTGCCAATGGCAGATGTTGAACCACGCGGTAAAACATGTCGAGCGGCACAAAGCCGAAGCCTGCATGGATACCAATCACGACGTTACGGACAGAACGTAACTCTTTCAGCCCTTGCAATGGAGGGGGCCGGCCGAGCCAAGAGTCGAATGTTTGCTGGGAGTAACGGGGCCCAGTACACCAATCTTTCGCTGGTACATTCTGGACTGTGAGGCTGATTGCGTTTCCCCATCCATCTTCTTCCCATGACTTGATGAGATCAAAAAGTCGAACAATCGCGTTCGGGTAGGATGAATCAAAACAATGCTCCTGTAACGCACCCCACCGGGTTCTTTTTCCAAGCTTACTCGGGAGATTGGCCTTTGTGACAATGAGTAATTTGAACCCTTGAATATAATCTCGGGGATTCTTATTCCTGTCCCATCTATAGGGCAGGATACGGCGCTGGAAGTATCGAAGTCGAGTGCTCCTGACGCTTAAAAACTCCCAATCGCGCCGAGTCCAGTACGTTTTCCATCTTCTGCAAACGTTTCCGTACTGGCCGAAATATTTCGATGGGGGCACAAAGTTGAAGATGTTTTCTAATAACTCTTGGGGGAGGGTGTCCATGGCGATGTGGGGAAGCAGGGATGAGAAGAGAGGAGCAATTGAGAGTGGGTGTGGAATGAAACGACAAGTATTTGACCCATCGACAACAGCCAGCCCTTTTAACTATTTTCTAGTGCCGGTAGAATGTATTAGATTTCCGTCCGAATAATAGCGATTGCTAGCTCGTATACGTAATAGACTTAATATAGTGGGTCGCACAATGTACAGTACGACACAATATTGGAACATGCAGTAATCCGTATCATAGTAACGCGATGCGTGAGCAAGGCCCAGTATTATTGATGTAAGACGCAATCCATGGGCTACTGCTGGGCGCTTGGGGTCTGAGCAGGGTTTCAGTAGCCAGCCTTTCCGTAGACCAATTAAAGCAGTACCAACTAAGTAAAGATCGAAGACAACTGTAGACATGATGGGGCAAGTGGCATATTCGCTAGCTGGCTATAGTTGGTGTGGTTTTTGATTACCGGCAGACTTGGCGTAGCAATGGTCATGGGGAGCAGGTTTCAAGAGGGAGGTACAGAGGGGGGGAATAAACGAGGGAAAATCAAGCCAGCAAATGTAACATCCTAGACGATTGAATCCAAAGCGAAAGTACCAAGCTGCCAAATTTACATTCTCTCCCACTATTTACTCTAACTAGCATGATGCGCCCAGTGCTTGAGTTGCGATGTTCCTAAACGAAGAAAAATAGCTACTATACAAGGTATGCATTCAAAGCAAGAGTGGACCTCAAGCATAGAATCGCCTGCTCATGCGCGGTCGAGGTGCGTAGGCCGTAAAAACGGGTCGTCCCGCGCTTGGTTCTTCGTTTCGAGATGACTGGTTCGCAGAAGCAGTCGGACTGCGGAGATGTTTCCGGATACATCTGGGAGAGCAGGTCTCTGGCCTGCCACGTACTTTGCATGCTTTGCGGTCCTAGGAACGTCCTTGTAGTCCTCGTAAACCTCAAGCTACCCGACGTAGTATACCATATCCTGGGACTTTTCGCAGTCGGCGGGAATTTGGGCAAGGACGTGTTCAATTCCAACCACCGGCCAGCTGAGAATGATTGGCCATGGTAATTGTTGGAAAGCCGTGTTTAGTTCGATACTAAGCGATGTCAGCCATGTGTCTTCCATGTGTCTTCCATGTGTCTTCCATGTGTCTTCCATGTGTTCCCCATGTGTCTTCCGCCAAAGACACAATGCGCAAGGAGAGCACTCAAGCGCTGGACATTGCTGCTTGCAACAATGGTGTTGGCCATTACCGTCATCTCGAACCTATATGTGAAAGCTCAGCTGGTGCACTCAGAGATCTTGTTCCGCAACTGCTGTTTGGCGTGGTGTGCGACAGGGCCATGTGGCAGCCACAGGCAATGCCACACTCGCTTGAATCTGCCCAAGTTCAGTCCGAGAATGAAAGCAAGTACGATACTTACGACAGCTGGTTTACATGATGTATGCAAAGCAGCAGAAATTCGCTTGCACGCGGCATAAGATGGTGAATGATGGGAAGTGGGCAGACACTGCTAAAGGGTGCAAGGGGAGTAAGGAAGCGATCTGAGAGTTGGCGGAGCGCTTGACTCCCACCTCCAAGGTGGCACTATCTACGCTCCCTCCACACACGGGTACCTGATGCGCGAATTTATTCCCAGCCACACGCATCACAATTCGTCTTGACTGTGATGCCTGTCCAGGACTGAGACCAGCAACTATCCGTCTCTTGTATGTAATGCTATTTGGTGCATACAAGCTCGGGCAAAGGTGCTGGCCAATCGCGGGTTTTGATCAGGACGGCTGCCTCCGCAATTGGTGGCATGCGCACGTACCATGGCTCAAGCTTCACCAGGGGTAATTCTCCTGATCCTGATCATTAGACAGGTTAGTAAGAGATCTGAACCCCTGCAATGACCATGGCTTAAAACATCCAGGGGACCATGGGATCGTGAAATGGTGGCGTTGGGGCGAGTTCCGTTATGCATAAGCATTTGCATCTTGCACAGCGCGATGGGTTGGTAGAGGTTGTGTGGGTCAAGGCTAGACAAAAGAGGCGCGTGCAAGCCACGCAATCGAAACGGCGTATCACAAAACCTTGACCCACAGTCTCCTTGTACCCCATGTTTTTGAATTTGTCATCATAGGCAGAGTCAAGGCTGCTAACAATCCTGCAAGGCTTTGGCCGCAATCACGTCACCCCATGCATCCTGGATTCGTGTATGCCACTTCCCGTTGTATGGTGTCCTTGCAATCAGTTCTATACCCTTCGGGTTTGATCCATATGCACGACGAAAACAGCCCTTCGCTAAGTAGGTATTCTGGACTGTTGCATCAATACGAAGCTGTGTGTACTTGTCATACTGGTGTCTGATCCAATTTGTCTGATCCAAATTCTACCGCCTGCCAGGTTCGCGGTGTGGCGGCGGTGACCAAGGTAGAGAGGCGTTTCTCACCTTTCGACCCGTACTGCTTGGGCAAAACTTCACTAAGGAGAGCTCAAGCATTCACTCTCCAGTGGGCACAAGTGCGTCATACCCCACAGCAGGCACGAGCCTGTATTTGACAACATGTTCGTTTTATCGTCGCTGTCTTCACATCGTGTTTGACTTCATTTCCCACCTTAAGGAGTCAACTACAAAGCCTGTTACGATACAACACCCTTCCAATACCGTAAGTGCTTCGTTTTCAATGCCTCTGCGCCATGCGATGCTGACTTAAGATGGAGCAACTCTCTAAAACCTGTTTATACGCACCGTCTGTCAACGCCACTGCAAAAGTTCATCCCTCTTCAACACCAGAGTCTCCTACAAAATGTCCAATGTCGGAACTTCTGCGCCAGCTAGCAACCAATTCCCAGGCAATCGGCTTCTACTGGCCCTCTTGAGCGAAATGGAGGAAGATAAGCACCAAGGCAAAGAGAACGGGGGCGATAACAAAGAGGGTGAGAACGATGGCGCAGAGAGTAGGACTAAAGGCAAAGAGAGTAGCGGCGAAGACGAAGAGAATGGGGAGGAAGATGAAGGGAGTTCTTCGACTGAGATGACCGGGCTGGTACAGTATCATCCTTGGCGATTTCAACTCTTACTATACTGACTCGACTCAATCAATCAAGGGCAGAAAAGTTTTACATAACCAAGAGATCAAGCCCAGAAAGGAATTCGGTCGTCGTAAGACTCGGTCAGAAAAACGTAAGGAAGCGGAGCAGGCGATTAAAGACAAGGAAGACGCAGCAAAAAGAGCAGCTGATGCACACGCAAAAGGACATCGAATTGCTCGCGTCACAAGCCTCGATATCGAAGATGCAAACCAACAATAGTAGGCAATGTAGCTGGGCGCCCTAGCTCCTTTTGTCAGTTTAGCGTAGACAGCGGCCAGTGTCGAAGTAATAACATATCCTTGAAATTTGGTTGCTATTCTGATATGTCGTAATGTGATGGCTTGCTCAATTTTCCATCATGTACCTCAATCTTTTGTTTCTAGACTAGAATTCCGAGAAGCCTTTGCACGCCCTGCGAGCGTTGGCAATGCACTATCAACACGGAAAATTACCTGCCTGATAGTTCACCGGGCCCACGACGCATCGAACTCGATGAAAATTAGGGCAGTATTAATCAATTGGACCAAGACTTAAAAGGAAGGATTCTTGGCGCGTTGGTCCAGGTTGCTTAGAAAATGGGAGGGAAAGACGAAGCATCATGTCCACCTCATAGAGGTTGCTCTTGCCATGAATAAGACACGTTCAAGGCGTAGAACAATCAACGCAGCTTACGAACCAAGCGCTCATGGGCGAATAGATCTATAAGTTGCCTAAACGCCCATGCAAGCCATCGATACATGTGTCACACGTGCGAGAAAAATAAAGGCCGAATAAAAGAAAGGAAAAAGCTGGTAATAGTTGAGATTGCGACTTGCAAGAGGCTGGAAAATAAAATTGTTATCTAGAGCAGCTAATTAGAATCGCAATCAGAGCTAGACTCTCTAGGTTGTAGAATAACAGTGCTGGTCATATACGTAACTATATATGGTATATAGTCTTGATTACCTTAATTACTGTTGTGAAGTAATTATATCGGATAATAATTTATAGCAACGTAAAGGACGTCAAACGTAGCCCTGAAAGCAACACATATAGATAGATGGAGTTGCCATAAATCTTCTATAGTAAGTATAGATTGTTTTGTGCCAAAACGCCGTGTTCGACCTTCCGAGACAATAGCAAATATGCCTAACTACAAATTATAGCTGCAAGAGGATTGGCTAAGCCATGCCCTTAATCATTTAAAATAAGAATATATATTTACAAGGCATGCTTCTACGCTTCGTTTACATTGCACGCTTACAAGACCCTAATTTATAAAACTTTTCCATTCCATTCAAGAAATTCTTGTACGTGACTTACATTCACAGCTATGGCAACTGCTCAAATTACTACCAAACTCCATTCCGCCCCCAAAATCAACATCTACCTTGAAGACCGCGTCTCCTCTGTATACACTTGGGTTCTGATGCTAGCTGCCCTGCTAAGTATTGCTTATTCCAACTTCACTGTATGTACAACATGTTGTCTGCATTACCTGAAACTAACGCCTTCAAGTTGCTTTATGTGATGAAGCAGCAAGACTATAGTAACAATGGACCTATGATGACACTCAACGAGAAAGGGCCATTTCCTGGACTCAGCGAGGGAAATCAAACCCAACTATCCGAATGGTGTTATGGGTTTGGATTGTCAAACGTGTTTCTCAACCTTGCGTGCGATTTTGAACACCACGGATACTGCACTGGACAGCAATGCGCGCCCTACTTTTTCGCCTCCAAAGACTTTGAGAAGGAGTATCGAACCACATCAGGAGACGCAGCCGTGGATGTAGAATTACCCACCAAACTCGTCAATTTTGTGCTCGAAAATTCGCATCCCACCATTGCCACCATGGTATCCCAACTCCACGAATCATTCAAGATTGATCATGCCGTGGACATACAAGTTGAACAGCAACTCCTCATGGATATACATCACGTTGGCAACCTGTTGCTATGGTTTCTCAAACGCGGCCACACCCAGAATGTAAAGAGCGGAGGCGAATGGATTGTAACCACCTATCTTCTCAAGAAAATGAGTCAGACACTTCATGGATACAGCAATGCTACCGAATGCTCGCAATATGGGCTATCATCGTATCCCTCAGCCAGATGCTACTATCTTCAAAGCACTCTCGCCACCATGGACGCCGTTGTAGCCGAGCTCACACGCCCGGTCGAACGCAAGACCTTGGATGGAATTCTCTGTACATTTGCAAGGTGGCTCAGCATGGTAAGGGCAATTGCAGGTATTGATTGAGGTGCCGAGATTACTATAAGCTGTTTCATCCACGGAGTCATCATGTAATTTTCCTTTACTGCGATCTATTCTCTTGAATACGCAGGAACTTAAGGCTGGTTGTAATGGGCACGCAGTCCAAATAGCTTCAATTCATCCTCTTCTTCCAAACCATGGCGGCAAATGTGATGGCATCTTTTGCAATCGCTGGCACCAGCTACTCTAGGTCTGTCGTTGATTGGCAATCTTCTTGATTCCCCTTTTTTTTCATTCGAATCTGTCCTTTCTACCCCATGTATGGCTTTCCCTCTTGATAGCAAATTACAACCCGTCTTTTGTCACGCACAACTTTTATGCCAGGTAGTTGCACATGATGTGGCGGTAACGATGTATACAATAAACATGGTATTCAGCTTGCCTTCTTCAAAAGAATCCGTCCGTTGAAGCGAAATAGCACGAGCAAGTTCGGAATGCCTCGCGGAGAGCAAATGTTCCTTTACACGTCTATCACAAGACTCATCATTGATAAATTAACTATTAGTGAAGCTATACCGGATATCAGTACTTATTTCAAGAGGAGAGGGACAGCGTCCTGTAAGTCATGTGCTGTTACGTTACTTCCAAGGTTGTGTATGCACCATATGTAAACTGAAAGATCCTGTGCAGATTCATGTTGACAGCTTGCAAATGCTCAGCCATGGATAGGGATGTTGGCCGGCGATATTGGAACTCTTGTCACTGCGGTTCCACCTAATGGAGGTGCGTTGTTTGGCAGCATCGGGCGCGCCAAGACGGTCACAGGCTCGTCTTGGCATCGCACGACACTGCTTATTGTACAGGCCTTGCGACACGTGCATGCTATTCGTATATCACGATTAGCAAAACTACATATGATATCACTGCAATCTAGGGAAATGTTGGGATTAGGGACTACAATTGTAGAGTGCAGTATATAAGGCATCTTTTATGCTCCCTTAAATTGGTGTTGGCCAATAGCTTCGATTGTGTCGTGTCGTGTTAATGTAGGAATTGCATGACATCCTCATCCTTCCAAGGCCTTGTCCATGAAATACTGCTCAAGGTGAAAAATCCCCCATCCTTGGTTGTCCATTTCTTCATGTACTTCGGATTGCAGGTGCAGTCCTGAGTTAGGGATGATCGTTCATGTAACCAGGGACTGCGCAAATCAGACGGCAAGACGCGGTGCAAGAAGACATGATTCAACTTCCTTTCAGAGTCTACAAGAACGTGCAGCAGTTTAGGATCATAGGTCATTCTTTCTGGCCGTAGGTGTGGCTTCTCCGATGGTTCAAGCGGCACAAGATCAAAGTACTCGGGCGACGGTGAGACATCTCTTGTACGCACTCTCTTATCAAAGTACTCCACGGGATATACTTGGGAGACGTTCACTACCCGGGACCCTGCCGTTTCCCATTGTTGTAGCATATCGAATAATGCGTGCACCTCGTGAACAGCGCTAAACCGCCAGGAATCTGGACATGGAAGTCGCGGGGCCGGGACCGTAATCGTCTTGACGTACGTCGTTTGGCGCTTGCCTTTTACATAGGATTTGAACGTTTCTAGTTCCTTTGGTCTGAAAAGATTTAGGCGAATGGAGCGAAATGTAATCGCCTCTGCGCACTCGTTCAGGTATCGGCAGGTCGCCGCGACGTTGGCGAGTGCAGAGGTATATGGCCCGCCTGTGTTTGGGTGTACTGTGCGGATCCAACAAGGACGACAAGTGGTTGCGCCTTCTGCCTGTGTATCTGTTTCCTCATGATCGATTCTTTTCGGTATCTCTAGTTGGTCTCGAGGCAAATTGTCGTTGGCCAACACTTCAAGTATCATAATCGTAACTTCGGTCGGAAGCGTCAGAAGGAAAACAGGATGGTCCATGTCAGAAAGAATGGAATCAACTGCGAGGTACGGCGATCGATCGGGCAGCGGACTGATTCGATGATGAAGGAATCGCGTTAGCAAAGAGAGGAGTGCACAGTATGGCGCAGAAGGACATGGACAGAGCGAGGAGCAATGTCGGGCGCGTATGGATGGAAATTGGATGCGAATGGATTGAGGGATTCTGAAATGATAGATTCACAGGTGTCGGTGCGTGCAATGGCTACTGCAAGGTATATGCGAGCTCAAGTCCAATGGTAAGGATGTGGATCTCCCGCGCCATGTAATTAATATTTTGAATCCTTACAAGTCAGGGCCAAGGCGGGGCTGGAACTAAAACCTTGAACCAGAACCGTGTGTGCTCCTCCCTACATGAGGTCGTGGGCCAGCAGCAGGAGATGAGACTGTGTCACCGCACTGGCAGCCGGTGCAATTGAAATGGGTCGGCTCGCCCACGTTACTTGAGACCAACTCCAACTCCACTCATCCTTTGTCGCATACTTCCATCTTGCTTTCTTTACTAGACCTCCTCAACTTTCAAACATGGCGTTTCCCTCGGTCCTTTTGCCAGCAAATTCCAACATGCTCCAGTGCGCACTGAAGGTACCGGAAATACTGTGGGACTGGATGCCACCAGCCGAAAGGGCCATGTACAACGAGGAACGAGAAATGTTCTTTCGTCATCTCTTGGGATCTGACATGCAACATCTGGGTTTTGACGACCTAGATTCGGTTTTGTGTTTGACTTCCATAGACAGTGAGACCGTTCCTCTCCAGGCCTGGATGGCGTACAATAAACCTCAGAACAAAGATATCCCCCCTGTAAGACTTTGCATGCTCTACCTTGTCAATAGCGCAGTTAACAAGTCGGACAGCAGAAGGTTTTCAAAGTCAAAGTGGATGGAAAGCGCGCTTACAGGTTCTACGAGAAGGTCTCCGACGGGCAGTGGAGAGCCACAATCATGACAACGTCACAAGCGATCCATCACTTCCCTAAAGACGTGCTGGGAATAGCTTGGGAGAAAGCAATCAAGGCAAATTCGGACCAGCCTAGAAAATTTCATTCCTTTGAACGGCTGATGTGGGCTCTCGACCTCGATCCAGAGACTGGCAGGCCGCCAATGCCGGGCCGGCGGAGGCCCGAATTTGAGGCCCGGACCCCCCAATATTCTCCAGAGCCGACGTAGATGGCGAGATAGTTTACGTTATGAGTATAATTACAATCCGCAAATCTTCATCTTGAAATGTATTGTGTGATGTGACAAAGTTTGATGCAACTCGACATGAATCTTGTTGGGCCATTGAGAAGCGGGTTTGGGAGGCCAAACCATGGGTCACCAGAGTGGACAGAGATGCAAGCCAGAAAGGCATGTCGGGCGGCATGTGTCCATGGT
This sequence comes from Shiraia sp. slf14, assembly GCA_000498155.1. Classification (NCBI taxonomy): domain Eukaryota; kingdom Fungi; phylum Ascomycota; class Dothideomycetes; order Pleosporales; family Shiraiaceae; genus Shiraia; species Shiraia sp. slf14. Next base: position 84,513 of record AXZN01000080.1, read on the forward strand.
GAGTGAATGGGCGGCTGCTTTTCGGTCGGATACCAGGAGGTGAATGCGGAGAAACGGTACATTCGGGGATGCCGTGACAGGGGAAATGCGGGCACGATTGCGCATATCGGTAGTCCGGTGGACGTCCATGCTGTTGATGCTGTTGGTGGTGAGACGGTACGAATTGGTGGTTGTGGGAGCAAGCCGGGTTCGTCGGCGACATGAATGCGAATATTCAGGGGGTGCGGGAAGCGGGAAGCGGGAAGCTGAAGGGTGGGTCGCTGACAAATGACTTGTTTCCAAATGAATCCCTCCCGGACCCTTGACCACCACCATCACCACCACCACCACTGCATCTCCCCAAAAGTCCCTCCCTGCAAGTCGCATCGATGCCTGCAATGTCTCTCGCCCAGCGCAGTGCCGTTTTTCCCGTGAAAAATGGTGTTTTGGTCGTCGGCTTTGTCTCTCTTTTCTTTTTTTGGCTGCGTCGGCGCGATGCCACCCGCCCCTGACGCGTTACCATGTCTCTGCGCTCGGCTGCACCGCCCGATCATCAAGGCAAAGACGCAAAGGCTGGACTGATTATGGTTGCAAAGTCATGCCATAATTGCAGCTGCAACTGCATCCGCGCCGCCTCTGGATATTGTCTTCCGTGGCCGTGCGTGCGACGTGCGCGTCCTTGCCAAACCCATGATGATGGAGAAGCATGCAAGATGAAGCCAATAAACATTCTCCGCTGCGTGCTCGGTGGGCTCTGGCAGAGCATACGTGGCTTCGTGCAACTTGCGACACGGAACATGCCAACCTTGGGCGGCCGAACCCAGACTTGGGTCGCCATGTCGCGATCCTCTGATGCATTCACCCGCTGCGGGCATGTGCTGCCAGTCTGGAACATGGCCGTGACGACTGTTGGCCGGTCGTTCGCCATCTGACCCGTTGGCCAACCTTTTCAGTGTCTAGCCCATGCCCGCCTCCTTTTCGACAAACCCATCGCTCTTGTTCCTCCTCTTCTCCTCCTCCGCCGTCATCCCAGCCTGCCATCCTTGCCCCAAATCTCGTGACCTGGCCATGCAGCCTCTTGTTCCTTTCCTTCTCTTCACCATTCTTGTCGCTGTCCTGCCGTCGTCATTGGTTCCGTTCCTTTCTCATGTCGTTACCCAACCTTTGCTTCCCATCAGCCCAACTGGTCACGTGACATCTTCCCATGGACCTTTGCTCTGCCCTGCCACTGTAAACTTGCATTGAAATCATCCATGTCTCGACCCCATTGATCAAGTTACACCACGGCAGTAGCAAGCATCCTGCATATGCAGACACAACCAACATGTGTGTAGATTTGTTCTGTCATGTGACATACACATGACACATGACGGCGATGGAGTTCCCGGTTCCTGTCCCTGTTGACATTCATCCATCAACATGCCTTGGGCTTTCTTGTACATTTGACATGCGCTCAGATGCCGTCCACATTCTTCTCTTTGGTCGCCCTACTCTGCTGCTTCTCGCAAGTTGAAATCATGGTCACGTGCCCCGTTCAAGAATGGAGCATTCCATCCCAAGTAGCTCGCCGTTGTTGTAATCTTGCCGCCGTTCTGTACAAGTCTCGGTTTGCTCCAAGAGGGTCGCTGGTACCCCAGTCCATGGTGATGCTAATGGTTGTTGCCCACTCTCGGATGACAGGGCACGGCGTCGAGGTCATTGCCTCGTTGTGCTCCGGTCTCGTCAGTGTCTTTGCAAAGAGATGGTTTATGGTCATGGTCAACTGCTCAAGACTGACCTGCCCTTTTCGATATGGCTGATGGATATCTGCATGTGTTCAAGGTGGGCTTGATGAATGAAAAGTTCCTTGATGATTCGCGTCGCTGATGAAGGATGGGACAGGCACCTTGGACTCGGCTTGCAGAGGCCTACCACGAGGAGCGTGGATCGAATATTCGGTATTTGCATGATAGCGTTTCAATCCAAATCCACAGTCATATCGATCCGTTATTGCCTCTTTGTCCGATCCGTGACTCTTATTGCACCACTACCCCAAGGCCCATCAACACCAAAACGCAGCCTGTGATTTTTCATCTAAGCCTTGACATCAGGCTGCATGCGACGGTCTTTCATCTGACCATGTCACGAACCCTGTTATGCTCCAAATCTTGTCACCTTTGGTCCAACAAGAGTTGGTGTTGTCGCCTGCTCCATGACCCTTTCCCAAGGCTGCTGCAGTGTTTCCACGCCACGAAGACGCCTTGCTGTCGGACGAGTTGATCGAGAGTAGCTACACGTAAGTTGCTTCCCCGTCCCCTTCGTGAAAAGGATGACTTGCTCAAGCCACCGTTGTCGAATACAGTTGCATTATCTAATGCCTCACCGTGTATGGACACGCCATAGGGGCAACATATTGTGGCTGAGTCTCTACACCACCAGCAGATGACTTCAAGACGACGGCCTATGAATGCAGGGCAGAGATGGACGATGAATGATGGATAAGGGCATCGAAGTGATGAAAGGTGAAGAGAAGAACGCGGACGATGGATGGAGGCGGGCGGGCGGAAAGGACATGTATGTGCAGAGAACGGGTCGGCGACACGTCCGGTAGGTTGAAACGAACAAAGCTAGGGATATCGAATGATGCGCCTGTGACCACCGGCTGTGGTCCACGATAATGGCTCTAGTCAATAAGGTAACCCGAATAGGTCACAGGGCAAGATTAGGTCCTATCGTCACTCTCGGGCTTCAACCACCACACAGCGAATCATCTACTGTTGCATCCAATTTCAAAGCCCAACCAACACTGTAAAGCGCCCCATCTGTCACCAATCTCCCTTCGTGTTGGCCGCTACTAGCTTAGCGTCGCATAAACGAATGACACGTCGAAACATCATTCTCGGACCTACTCGAGTCCACGACTCATTCCACACGCGGTGTTCATCAGTAATAATCACAACAAATTCCCTATTTGATGTTGGTATGTATCGCGCGAATGTGCGCAGCGTATTCTTCTCCTCACACAACATAATGTCTCGAGCTGGACTATCTCCATTTTGATTGAATTTTTTTCAAGTCGCTCTCTAATTAACAACAACATGCAAGACAGAGTTTGCTTTGTAGTTACTGGCCTCGGTCTATATACGCATGTTCCAACTCCTGTAATACGATAAGAGCACGGTATCGTTACTTCAACTCCAATACTCTCATAGCCTCCCAGGCAGTGTCTGACGGTGCATCCATACACGTTGCACTGTGTATTGTCTCATCTTACTGTGTCCAAGCCGCTTTCTACATTTTTTTACGTATTTTTTTACGTAATACAACCTGCAAACCTGTTTACGTCTCAGCCCTTTATCAGGTATACGAATGTTGGGTTATAAATAAGACATGTTTGAATACACTTCGTATTCCTTGCGTTATTTCTCTTGCCAAAGATTTGATTTGATACGAAAAGTCTCTATGATATACATCCGTAGTTATAAGCGTGTCCAAAGAGTATTAGTTAGCATCAACAACGGCCTTGCTTGGAAGGTGGCCCATTTTCCCCGGTTGGATTACTACAACAGCCGCAAGGTTTGCTTCCGTCTTACGTGGCGTAAGAGCTCCGGGATAATCCTAGAGATTCTAAACTATCCCGTAACCTAACCTCTTTGCGTTGTCTCTTTTCATGGTACTCAATAAGTAGAGAGACAAGAAAGAGGGCAAGAAAGGGGGTAATTATGTATTCGGAACTACATCTAGTACTATATGCAAACATTCTCATATCTCTATTCCCGCTATGGTCCTTGGACTAAACTTTGATTTGGCTTCGACGCAAGCAAGTAGACCTAGGACACGTAGTGCTGGCGTGGAGGCAAGATACAGAATAACACATTACAATAACTTGAAAAGTAAGGTACAGCCTACAAAGACAAGATGATGCTTTTTTGAGTTGCTTCTTTATAACTTTTATCTAGACTGTAAATGTACTTGGAGGCTATTACAATAGCATCTCACTATGACTTTTGATAAAACAAGAGGGATGGTTCTCAACAACTACACACTCCTAGACAATACCGCCCTGGCGGGCTCTGATAGGCGAGCTTTCTGCAATTCTTTTCAAATCAGCTGTAATCTGCAAAGCACAAGATAGTACAGTTTCTTTTACGGTAGAGCGGCATGACCCGTAATACAATTCAGCGCCATTTGAACGCTGCAAATACTGTGCAAAAAGGTAGGCTGCTTCGATGAATAAGGGTGGCTTCAGCTCTCATATTATCTCAAACTTCCTGATCCAGGAGGTCTTGTAAAAGAATCGATTGTAGCAGGATTTGCCACCTAGCTCCGGGCAGTGTGATTTGACAAGAGGTAAAGAGTAAAGGTCACAGCATACACGACGACAAGGATAGGGCCATGGAAGTACATTCAAACGGACACTTGACTAGATTAAGATAGTGCTGCATATAGGGCCCAAGTGCTCCCGTCGGCGACTAGACAGCTGGGACCAGATGACACCCATCGCCGCTAACGGGTATCACTCCCGGCATCGTACAATAACAGACAACTTGCAGCCAATAATGGTTTCGAGCAGACACAAGGAAAAGAAGCGCACGACGTATAGACTTTTGTCTTTTCCAAATTATCGGCACGCTGCTGAGTATTGATGCAAGCCTCACGGGTAGGGACAAAAGCAAGGCATGTTTGTATTTTTCATTTTTTGAGGCTGTGAGAACTCCCATGCCGTTATCAGTTGTTTGCCATGGACGTTGCCACATTTGTAGAGGTACAACCAAGAAGAAACATGTTATTTAGGATGCTAGTCAAGTCTTTTTGGTGTTCCATTTCGTTGGCTGAAATTCAGACAACCTGAAGATCTTTTTTTCAGTACCCTGTGATCAAGAATCATCATGGCTGTAGCCTTGCCCGGTCTCCGCCCGCAACGCATCAACATTCCCAACAAGACTATTCTATTTGAGGTTCTTTTTGGACGGTACAAGGCCAAATTTATATTTGTTTTCGATTCGGCCAAAGCCTGCCAATGGCACTTGACGAGCGCTGAAGATGTGACCGTTGTGGTGTGGCTCCGCACTTACCCTGACAACATTGACGTGGGTGTAGAGTGAAACAAAAGGTAGTACTGTTGCACTAATATTGCCTAGTGTCCCGAGCCAGGCAGACTTCCCATTGTCTTTACTGAATATTTACGGATGCTGCCACGTGAGATGGCAACGGCAGTTAGCTCTGTTCTAGAGGGGCTATACAAAGACATCGCAGAAGTCCTTGACAGAGTCGTCACAACTCCCTTGGATCAGGTGCCGCAGGTGTCAAAAACAAGAATTGCTCGATTGCGATTCTGCAGAGAAAATGGCCGTTTGCCAATTCAAGTCTTTGGCAAGGTGACTATCGGTGCCCGTGGGCAGCCGGAGCGATTGGGTCAGCAACCAAACAACGGTGATTTACGCCCACGTGACGAGATAGACCCAATGTTTGATCACACCATCCTACATCCACCAATCATGGACAGCCCGATCTTGCGGACGCCACTTACTTGGGGAAGATTGCAACCGTTTGTGCGAGACTTCCAGCATTCTCATCTGGGTTGAGCCCGAGCATGTTGACGACTCCACGATTGCGGTTAGTGTTGAAGGAAGCACTTTGCTGTCTTGAGGATGAGGCCATTGTAGCGGTTGTTACTTGGCCCCTCGCTACTCAAAGCTTGTTTGAGAAAAATACAGTGTATTGGCTACTTCCAAATCAATGCTATCTAAGTATACATGAGTTGTGATGTGGCGGCCGTGAGTCATTTTGCTGTTCTTCGGTACTTACCATTGCGAGAAATCAAGTCAATGTGAAGCCCTTGACCAATCTGTTTTCAAATCAATGTTCGCGCTCGCTTCTGGGCTCTGGATTCGTGGCCGTGGTCATCATCCTCGCTTCGGTCCCTAATCATAGCGCCAGCGCCCTCCACCCCGTTCTCATCACCGGAATCGCTTCCTTCTTCTACTTCAGGTTCTTCTCCTTCAGGTTCTTCTGCTCTGTCCTGATGTTGAAGAGGATTAAGTTGGTCCCACAAGATTTGCCTCCAACGTTGTAGTCGTGTCCCGCCCGCATACTCTGTTATGTCTTTGAGGATCTGAACCCCTTTGGCAATGTCTAACCGGTTTTCTGTAGAACAATTCCACACCAGCTTAGCAAATTGTTTCCCGTTTGCACGCCAATGCACCCATATCTCGGCCAGTTTCACATTGGAGAGGAATGTGAAGTGATAGAAGTCGCCTGCGTGTCTGTTCTGCTCTAATCCGACCTGGTGGATTCGAGCTATATCATCGAAGATAAGCTTTGCCATCTCCGCTGCTTGGTTCTGGGCGCTGTACAATGTCTCCCAAGAGGGCCTCCAAATTGCTGTTAGGAACGGAAGTATCACTCGTTGAGACAAACCGTCTTTCTGCATCTGGCTTTCCTCCTCATCTGTGAATGCAACACGGACTTTTGCGACTTTGGCGGTGGATGCCGGGACATAGCCGATCATGTTCCCCATGGCATGTGTGTTACCGGGCCAACTCGAATGACATGCCCACGGCACATCAATCTCAGGGTCTCGTACGTTTACAATTCGCTGTACGTCGGGAACTCTTGGGTCCATGTTGATTTCTCCCTGAGGGAGCCAGTATGGACTCAAAAGGTCAATAATCGTTGCTGCGTTGGCTTCTAGAGCGGTTGGAAGTCGATAATGGATGTCCATTGATTCTGAAAAACAAGATTCATGGTTAACATTGTTGATTTGTAAAGATTCGACGATGCTTGCAAGGTACCGCGGCATCGGTTGTTCGGTATCAATATGAATGCCGGTTCTTCTGAGTTCTTCTCGGGCAGTCCATGCAGACCGCATTTTCGTACCGTAAGGAAGAGTTGAAAGATGAGAAATGTGAAAGTAATATCAATGGCTTAGAGCTTTGTGGTCGGGGAAGAAGTGGTGCGTTTTGAAGAAGAATTTTGGAGGGAAACGATTATGAATTTATCCTCGCAAAGACGACTTTTATTTTTTTCCCATGGCGGCAACACTTTACATGCATAACCGTTCTGGGCACTCCTACCAGGATTGACTGCGGTTACAAGGGTGTCAGATATTGCTAGCAGCGGAGATAAGCGACAAATAGCATGGCCAGGAGGGGTGGAGGGGTATTGCAGTTAGTGTCATTTTGTTTCAGCCACCAAGACAGATACAGATTTATGGGGACGGCGCAGTCGAGCCCAGTCGATCCCATCTCCCTGTCTCACATACGGGCAAGATGATAGTGTCTGAGATGATGGTAATTTACCTACTCGCCAGCGCCTGAAAGTGGTCAGTAAGTGGTTGCGTTTAACCTACCTGGGTACGCATCAATTTGTTTGCTCTCATACAAGGTCCCATTGATTCAGTTACTAATGTGCTACGGGGATCGGCCATTGATCAAGTTTGGCATGGCAGAGCAATCCAAAATGGCATCTTCTGGTATGGCTGTGCGATACCCACAGTGTGATATCATCATTTCCCAGACCTTACAACCACTGAGTAGTAGTTAATTTTCATGCCACTGCAAGCTGAGTCTGGTCAAGGTTTATTTGCGTGCAATTTCTTTGGTCTAGTTGTAAAAGGGACCTCGGAGTCAACATAGGTATATACATGATGAGCATAAAAATGAAAATGCAAATTCGCTCGAAACATTCGCTTACTCAACCACGTCCTTGTGATGGATACTAAGCCTGTAAGCCTTTGCGTGGCCGCTGATTAGGTCGTTTGTGGCAAAGCTGAATGGGTGCGCTGATGACTTATCATGTGTCAGCTTCAAGCGATGATGCAACCGAAATGTACGTACATCTCAGTTGGCCTTGGCGGTCTCTACTCCACGCCACGTCTCCAACTGCATCCTCCACAAGCTTTGGACAGTGTTGCCGCACATTCCCATCTGCCTGTGGCCTCTTTCTTTTCTTGGGTGGGTTTAGCGCATGCTCTGGTGCTGAGATGATTGCGCTTGGCGGGGAATGGTGTAGTGTTGCGATGGTAAGTGGCAACGGCACAAAGTGTTGAGCTTTGCATTGGAGTAACTTGGCGACGAAGCTATTCGTACTCGGTTGGCTTTGCACTCTAGATTGTAAGGGTCCATGGGTGCAGAATGATGATGAGACCGAGGAGCGACGACCTGAAATTGACATGGTCGAAATTTGAGTTGCACACGTTGGAGACGAGCAAGTGCTGCACTTTGAAGAGTTGGAAGTCCTCTTTGGGCCGTTAGACTTGTAGGACTTAGCTTCCTCACGGAGAAAGTCGTCGAGGCTATCAAGGTCATAGAGTGACGGGCCAAACCCTATCCCTGCAAGAAATTCGTCGTAGTCAACAGGCTCACCAGAAGCCATGTCGATATCGGACTTGGTTTTTCTGTGCTCAGCAGCTTCACACGAATTAACCATTATATCAATAGTGCAAGAGGAACGTGCATTGTCATGCGACACAAGTATTCCTGTAAGTTCCCGCAAAGGGTACATGCAATTGTTCTATCTGTACATGAGTGAGTTGCTTTGACCTGGCTGCTTTCAAAGCACGACACCAACATCAATGCGCAGAACAGCCTCCGTGAGAGCTGAGATTACATACGCAGTCTGCTGTGCTCCTATGGATAAGCATGTCGCTCTTTGCTTTGTACGAATATGCATCTTCCCGTCAAATGTTCGCCAAGTGAAACCTCGAGCTGAAGAACCAGTCCCGCACGTATAGGGGTATTGAGACAATTGCTTCTGTCTTGGAAAATGGCTGTTAATGTTTTGAAACAAGTGTACAGGCGCAGCTAATGTCCTTGTTGAGTGTTATTCCCGACACACGTTGGAAGGGAGCACGCATGCCCCTATCGCTGCTGCGACAGTTCCACCCTTCGTCATCGCGCATTTCGCATTAGGTGTGATCCAGCAGTGCATCTAGGTGCGCAAGCGCTCAAAGTGTTTCAGCTTGAGTTACTCGTAAAGTTGCTTTGGATATGACCCAACATCAGAGGGCTTTGCCAAGGTCGACCATTCGGTCAGTGAATCTCATTAAGAATTTACTGACACCACCAAAGAATGTTTACCAAACACGAAGACAACTTTTAGAGCGCATAATAAGCACAACACTGGCCGCGTGTGGTAGGGAGTGAATGGTTTGAGAGACGGTGTATGCCTTTCTTGGATAGGCCAGCAGACCGCTACGCATGTCCTAGGAAGCATGACTCACCTTTCCACGCTTACATTGCGAGTTTGTGCTCAAAGTTCCCGGTAGACACTAGACCTAATTTCAGAAGCGTTTTGCCAAAGCACCAGAATATCTTTCGGGTGTAGTGGTTACGCATTACATGTATGTCACGGAAAATCATATTGCTGCTACTAATCGGTTGACAAGTTTTAGCATGCTCGTGTGCAGTGCTGCAAATCCGAGACAGTGTAGCGAAACCACGTCATCATCTCCGTTGGGCACCGCGTAAGGACTAGGTGATTGTGATGTCGATGGATTCGTCAGGACCGAATCATGCCTGCCTAGCTCTAGGTGCCTCTCCGCGTGTTGCTCTATTGTCGTCCAGACATGTAAAGCGCCGAGATGGGAATGCACGACAAGTAGAACTGGGCTGCCAAAGCGGTGGAGCAGAGCTTATTTGCATCATTTTTAGCTGTGATGGATGGTGGAACTTGTAATGCTAGGGGAGGGGAATTGATAGAAGCAGAGAGATAGCAATGCTGTGAGCATTGTCAAGTATTAATAGGTAGTTGGGCGTTTGATGATTTATTAATCGAATTTCATGTTGGCAAAGGAGCCTCTATTCTGCTTTGCGTAAAGAATTCTGCTTCTAGCTACAGCGAAGCCCCAGTAGAGTCATCACCATGGACTTGCAACCAGAGTTGGATGATTGTGCAACGCCAACACATTTTCTCACTCTTGGGAAGGGGCTCATAGCGATGAAACCCACCACTGCCACCCGACCACACCATGCATGATCATCTTGCGCATGCACTTGATATCAGAGTATTCTAGGAGTTTTTGCTAAAAGCATGTCCTATACATCCTCTCTAGCTCGGCCACCATACAACACACCACCACATGGAGATGGTGGGTAGAATCTTCCAACCAACCTTGACCACAGAGTCTACCTCTGTGATTTAGGCTATAGCGACATGGGTAATCTCCTTCTACTTCTCCCCACCTTAAGCCATCCTCTAGGCAGTACTTGTGAAGAGATGGTATGCATTACTTGCGCCGTTTTTGTTATTTATAAAGAGAACACTATAGAAACTAACATACGAGATGGCAACCCTTTTCAAGTGGGCCTAACCTTAATCTTGGGTTTTTATCCGGCGATACATATAGCTTCCCTAATTATTCTAATGTTTTTAAGGTGAAGAGATTGATTGCATTCGTACGTTCTCAAGTGTAAGTATACGGGGGCTATTCAGAGGTGTTTTGCTTTGGACCTTTCTGTTTTTCGTTTTTCGCAAAACAATCCGCGTTACTTAATAAACAAATCTGGCTAGCCCAGCAGTTCGATAGTGTGCATTATAGCTATCCTTTTACAGTACGCGCTTCAACTAAAAAGCGTAGGGCAAGGCGGTACAACAGTGCTTGAAGAAGAACTATTACAGCCATAGTAATGGATATCAACAGGGAGTTTCCTCGTGATAACTACAACTAGACACATCTCCCTAGTATTGTCCTGAACTTAGAGCGTTTAGTAAGACATTGGGATTGTAAATCTCTTTTAAAGGCCTTGGAACATCACTTCTCTCGTTCATAGTTCTGTCCTAGTATAGGTACTACCCTAAGTCGTTGTATAGCTGATGCTGTCGTCATACGTGTTGCTGGGTCTGGGTCCAGCATGAGCCTGCAATACTCTGCCATTGGCTCGGTCGTCTTTAAAAAGTCTAGGCGTTTGTGGTATTGATCTAATTGTGTGTCAAAATTGACACGAGCGGTAGTAACCCGATAAGCAAGGAGCTCGTATCCAATAAGTCCACATGCCCAATTGTCGACTGCGGGACCATGCCTGTAGAAACAGTATTCTTCCGGTGGCAGATAATAATCAGTCTTTGGTTCATTAGGCAGTATTACAGAACTGCCTGATGTGCAACCAAAGTTGGCGAGCAGGGCTCGACGAGGCTTGTCACTAGTAATCAGGAGGTTGGCTGGACAAACGTCGCCGTGGTAAAGACCATGGCTATGAAGAAATGCAACGGCGCCTAGAGCCTGTGTCAATAAAATTACCCTCTCGGGCATGTGGGCGCTTGACACGATGAGCGAGAGAAAGGTTGTGGTCATTGGTGGTGACAAGATGTAATGTTCACTGATAATGTCACTAAAGTATCGAGCATTCTCTTCTTGGATCAGACGCTGTTTTGTTTTCAACCTGACCTAACCGAGTCAGCAACAGAAACCTGTACGAAAGAATCCAAATCCACTTACAATCTTGAATGGGCCAGCCAGGTTTAGGTTTTTGAAGCCCCGGATCCTTTGCATGATGTTAAACTCGTGATTTACTGTTTCTATATTGTGTATAGTCATGATAAGGTGTTTTACAGCGGCGATATCTCCAGTAACTTATTCTAAAATTGATATATAGGACTAGAGGCGCTTTGCCCGATGGTGTGTTCCATCTTCTAGTCGTGCATTTGTAAGTCGAACTTCCAGGGCGTAAAGATGATTAAGGGAGCAGGGCCTTGGAGGAAATTCAAGTAAAACTTTTGCAGTTCAGACTCGAATTGGGCTTTTCCTAGGGCGCCTTAAATAACGTACTCTAGGATGAATGTGCAATCACCTAGCTCGATAATGTTAAGTGGCAGGATCCATCGCCTCTTATTAACAAGGTTTTCGTAATTTAACGTGCAACGACTTCCTGCCTGACAATCTCCAATGAGGAAGAAGCGTGCTTCCTCTCCGCTAACCCAGCCCAGCTTAGGTAGCATCAACGCCCGCTAGACTGTCATCTCCACTACCAGGAGATAGTAAAAGATCAACATTTCGGTCGTCATCCTGATTACCTTTCCCACTGCCAATACGCTAGCCTAAGCTGGGAAACCAGGAAGATTCCCTAGAGAAAGATCAAAGCAAGGAGTTTTCCTGTCGGAAAACATAGTCGTACTCACAAAGGAAATTTGACGCCTAATACCTCGGGTCCGGGTACGCTGAATGGCAGAGTAGGCAGCTGGATTTGTGGGAATCAGTCTTGCAAATGGCTCCATCGGGACTAATTTGGCGGGTGGCAGTTAATGCAGCGGATCCGAAATAAGGGGAAATTATAGTTGAACTACAAGTAAGACCTTATTCTTATGTATGTATATATGTGCGCAAGTAGATCAGACATGCAATCGGCATTAATTGGATAGACCCGACGGTAAGTATCTTTTGCTATCTGTTGTGTATGGCAACTGTGAGAATGCAAGCAATAGCAGCGGCCATAGCAATTACACAGCATTGCGTGGTGCATCACTGGTTATACTAAGGTGTAGGGTGTTCTTGGAGAATACGACGCAACAAGCCATATTCAACGATATGCAAGCTTCCGGCATGCGTCTTCTAAATAGTTCAAGTGCAAAGTAAGTACATGTGTAAAGTAGTACAATCTCATTCCAAGTAACAAACTTGATTTAGTAGAAGCTTCACAGCCATCGACCTCCTCCCGCTGATAATTGTATTGCTACTTGGGCCGCAGAACTATAAATTCGTCTTGTAAGCGTATCCTTTAGAGTAAACGCAGTTCGAGAAGGATAACTGTGATGCTACTATCCCTACCTTACACCTCCCTTGGCGTCGGTATTATACCTGGCATGGCGCGCTTGAAATAATCAGCTTCCATGTTAATAGAAAGAGCTACGCAAGTTATAGTACCAATAAGGAGGGTACGAAATAGCGGTGATTAAAATGGTAGTCGGTACGCGCGGACTTGGTAAAGACTATTATTTGTACGACCGCTACACACTCACCCTGCTCGAGTGTGCACGCTCCTCTAACATGTTACTTTTTTAGATAACAAGTATCCCGGATATATCCTACAGGGTTCCGGATTTGGCAATTTAGCAAGTAAGTATACCCTATCCTAGTAAGCAACATAAGCGACTAGGCGCTAGAAGAGGTGCTGCAGCATACCCTACCTTGTGTACCCTATTAATACATATATCTTTTAAATCTTTCATCTATAACGCGGTATTACTTATAGACCCTATCTACGTTCTATTTAATTTTATCTCTTAACAGTTTTCTAGTAGGCTTAGAGATGCCTAATCAAGAATAAGGCTAGAATAGTAGCCATGTGTAAGTAGAAGGTAGAGGTAAAAGATTATACGAAAAAAGGAATTTTATAGTATCTAGACTAATTAGAGGCCTAATTGAGAAGGTAATAAACTATCTAAGTTAACTTAATCTATAAGGTAGCCCTAAATTACTAATTAAGCGCATAGTAAATATAAAAGAGAAGTACCTAAAATCTAAAATTGTAGTAAGGCATTATTGCGTTATACTACGTTGGTATTTAGTAATTCCCTAGGGCTCCTTAAACTAGGTAGCTTAAACCTATTCCTTATTACGGGATTAAATTCTAGCTTAAAGATTGTAGTTAAAGTTGCTACTTTACTCTAAGAAAAGGCCGTGATTCGTTACAACTATTTGCTTCCTCTAAAGACCTTTACTAGCCTAACCCCTCGCATTATGAAATAGCTTTAACGCCTCCTTCTCCAAGTCCTAATGCTACGCCCTCACAGTTTAGAACGTTGTGCGAGACAAAGCCAACTTCCGAATCCCTCGTACTATACTCTTCTCAATACACTACCCTATGCTTCCTCTCCACTCTATAAGACTTTAATTCGTCTAATAGATTAATGGCAAAATAATACTAATAAAAACAGCTATACAAAACTCAATCCAAGGAAACCGCGCCAGGCCCTCTAAATCATGCGCTATAGCCCAATAAAACACCATAAGGATGACGTTTAGATACTCTAAACGAGTATCATCATTATCTTCTCCTTCGTCCTCCTCCTCTTCCTCCCCATCATCAACTACATATAATCCCGTATTAAACCTCTCTACCATACGCGTATACATCTCCGGGCATGTTCTTATTCTGTCGTATGCCCTGCGAGTCATAGCAACGGCAAGAGGCTCGAAGCAAAACAAACACTTGACTGGGTTTGTTCTTATGACTTTGGCGTGTTTGTATAAGCAGGATTTGTGGAGTATGTGGTTTCGCGGGCATACTACAAAAATGCGGGTGTCGGTGTCCCAGCAGATACGGCATTCGTGTGGCGTATCCTTGGTTATACGGGTATGCTGCAGCCAGAAGAGTTTGCGAGAGTTGGTAGGCATCTTTCCAAGGTTGGATCTTGGTAGCAAATAGTATGAAGAAATTGTAGTTTGGAAGGGGCGAGAGGGTAAAGAGTAGGTTGGTAATAGTTAATAGAGATTTAAGCTGAGGGTCGTAAGATAAAAGAGCTAGGATCGTGCGCTAGGGCTAGTAGATATAATATAGAGATATGATTACGTAGGTCTTGTCTTACAATATTTGGTACACATATGTAGGTCTTAGAATTATTTTTTCAAGGGCGAATATATAAAACAATCTAAACTACTCTAAAATAGAATTAGAAAAGTATAAGTTTTATTTATATATAATACTTTAAAGTACCTAACGTACTACAAGGAAAGTTCTACAAATAGTCTACCTAGTTACCTTTTTCTCCTCTTTTGTTGTCTAATGTTGTCCTTTTGTTCTGTATTGTATATACATTTTAAGAGGGCCTAATAAAGTTTTATATATAAACTTAGTTAATAGAACTAATTGTAGAGTTTCTTACCTGACGTAACTTATCAAAATTAGCTAGGGGGTAGGCGGGGTTTTCTTCTCCTCTCTCCTTGTTGACTTGTTCTTTAGTTTTGATAAGTTGGGACACAGCACTAAGATAAGTTTTGACGAGCTCCAGGTCCAAATCCTCATTAGAGGTTGCAGTATATTCGAGTTGCTCGCGAAGCAACCCTACCCACAAGGGGATGTCAGACCAACGGAAGATGTGGCCCCCAAACATCAGGGTTTGTGTATCCTCAGACCGGAAAACAAAATGGACTGTGCCTGGAGGAAAGTAGACAGTTTGGCCTCGCCGAAGCACAACGTATCGCAAATCCCCAGATGCGAATTCGGGAGGATCTTCGCGCCACTCCTCTATTTGGGGTCGTGTCGGACGAGACAGCCAACCGAACCCTACCTCACCTTCTTGGACTGTTAGCCAGGTCGCTTTACCAAACGTGTCCCGATGCGTCAAAGTGAGAGCTCCACCTTGCGCGAGAAGGGCCCACGCCTCATCGTCCTTCCAGTGCCCCTTTCCCTCGCCCGTTACAACGATTCGCTTCGCAGTTGTACCATCATTTGTCACGAAATTCTTCACTGAGGCCTGAAGCCAACAATCGCGCTGGCTAAAACAAATAGGGCGGCCAACATCCATCGGATTGAGCATTTCCAGCGCGTTAAGGCGTTCCCCTGTGTTTTGCTTAAAACGTTTGTGGAGTTCAGGTAAGGTTATATCTTCACATGAAATATCGTTATAATCGCGTGAAGGTTTTTGTACAGGCACAGATCTGTTCGGGTACTGGGTAAGCATCTCATCGAAAAACTGATCAATAGGACGGCGTGGGCCTTCCGCTAAGAGGAAGCTCTCAGTTTCCGAGGTCGATATAATCATTGGACCGGTGAATTGATGATACTTTTTAAAAAGAGTTGTCGCCTGTTTCATGTTGACAAAGAGAGCTTCGAGCTGTTCGTAGGGCGCACTTGTTACGGGCTGCTTGACCCGCTCCAGGAGCTTTACCATTGATCTCACGTTCAGTTCATCCCATGTATGTGCCTCCGCCTGTCTTTCCGACAACTGTTGCCTGACAGTCGCAAGAAACTCGGCGTCTTTCTCTGTTTCATCCTGCGATCGATTGAGAAATTCAATATGTGGTGGAGTTGTGGTAGTTCCTGTATCCGAATCTTCCCTGCCCTCACACTCAAAGCCTGCATGGGTGCCTATTTCGGTATCAAATTCGGCAAAGGCTTCTTCGATAGAGTGCAAACTCTCATCATCGTCAGGGTCCGAATTTCTAATGCTAGTAGAGACGAAATGTGGGTTTGTTCTAGGTCTCTTTCGTGGGGGGTGCGATACTGGATTAGGTTGTAACTGTTTTGGGTGGCGAACATGACGCATTGGAGCTGATCTTGTGGCCTCTGCCGGCTGCGGTGGCTGTGAATGATTTGATGCCAGCGAGGATGCTGGGAGTAAATCTGGCGAGGCTTCTCCCGGCTGCGGTGGATGTGAATAATTTGATTCCGGCGAGGATGTTTGGAGTAAATGTGGCGAGGATGCTGGGAGTGGTTCTGGCGATGGTGCTCGGAGTTGGTTTGAATCAGCATATTTGGCTCGAACAAGTAAGCCGAAACGATCGAACCCAAACCCTTGGCCAGGGTGATCTATCGCGGCAAATTGGAGCTCAATTGGCTCAGTTTTCCCTCTATTCCTTTTCATGAAAGTGTACTCGTCCTTCCACTGGCTCAAGGCTTTCAAGTCGCATTGCCTAATAGGATTAACGCAATTTTGGATCGCATCATGATTGATCTCATTGTTAGGTAATCGAATTCTTGACAACATGAGCTGGTTCAATCGTACCACGGCGTTGCGCCAAGTCATTGTTTTTGACGCCTTCCTCAAAAACCCACAAGACCTCTTGTCGATAAAAGCCCATCTGTAATGTTCGACTACTTCGTCCCCCCATGCCTCCCTTACATCTTGGAGTAGTTTTTTACACTTCTTTGTAAGATCATCTCCTTTATAAGCTGCCTTGACCATGCGATTAATGACATTGGCCAGGTCGTCAGGGTCGTCGATGTCAACATCATGTACACCGTCAAGCAACTTGCAGTATTCTGGACTCTGTTTTTTGAAGACGTTATGAAATGCGCTAATAAAAAGCAAGTTCTTCTCTAACGCGTCCTCTGCTTCATCACGACTTTCTAACATCAACATGATTGCCTCGCGGATCATTTGCACTTGCTCCCGATATGGTTTTGATGCGAGATCCTCTACTAGTTTGTGCACGAAGTCTTGGGGGTGTTTATGCTCACCCAAATACAGAGCGTCCGCCAGCTCAGACTCCATGCCTTCGGAGTATATCGTATCGGAAAATATGAAGGTAGCGACGTGGACGGGTACGGCGGTGACTTGGTCTCTCACAATGAATCGAAGAAGACAACGAGGGTGGTTTCAGCTGGAGGCGGCGGTGGCGGCGGTGGCAGCGCATGAGATCGTAGAACGCGTAGGAGGAGGCGGAGGAGAGTGCGGCGGTGGCAGCAGTAGCAGCAGGTGAGCCTGCAGAACGCGGAGGAGGCGCGGCGGCGGCAGCAACGTATGAGATAGGAGGAGGCAACGCGTAGGACGAGGACGAGGAGAATGCGACGGTAGTAGTAGTAGCAGCAGAGTAGCAGATGAGCCTGCAGAACGCGGAGGAGGCGCGGCGGCGGCAGCAACGTATAAGATAGGAGGAGGCAACGCGTAGGACGAGGACGAGGAGAATGCGACGGTAGTAGTAGTAGTAGCAGCAGCAGAGTAGCAGATGAGCCTGCAGAACGCGGAGGAGGCGCGACGGCAGCGGCAGCAGCGTATGAGACAGGAGGCGATGACGCGTGGATAAAGTGCGCAAGTAGTGTGGCTGGTGTGGCTGGTGGTGGGGCCAGCTCTCTATCGCCAAGACGGGCACAAAAAAACGTGCTCGTCTTGGCAAAACCCCAAAACCAAGGGCCTGTACTCTTCGTAACGCGGCGTTAGTATCTATATACTAATTAAGATAGAAACTTACGCTAGAGTAGTACTAAGGCTTAGATTACTATTATATTCTCTTATACTTGCGTTTTAATTAGTATAAACGTAAGTTTAAGTTATAATAAGTATACTTAACTTTAAGCCTCTTGCAAGGTAGTATTTTTATTAATTCTTTACCTATTTAAGCCTAAACGCCGTATTATAATACCTTACCTAGAGGTAGTAGTTTATTAAAATATAGTCTATACGTAACCTATACCTTCTTTCTAACTCTAATTTTAATAATAATTCTACTATTACGTAGTATAACGCTATATATAAAAGAATACTAGTTAATTCTATACCTTTAAGAAGTTTAACTCTTAATAGCTATAGTCTTTACTTAATTAGGATTAAAACCTAACGCGGCTACGTTTTAAGAAGAATAAGCTCTAATACTACTACTATAGAAGATACTATTAAGTTTAAGTATTCTTTTAAAAAAAACTTTAAACTTTATTAAATTATATAAGTATAATTAAACTATTAATATAGATTATATTATTTTTAAATATTTATTAGTATAATAATCTACTAAAAAAGTAAATATCTTATATAAAGTATATATTTTAAGTAAAATTAATAAGTAATATATATATATATATATATA